>CAXAMN010023228.1:19572-31203 GCA_963970005.1 Durusdinium trenchii | reverse complement strand
CTCCTCTTGGATTTCTTCTTCGCCAGACTTCTCTGGAAGGGCCTGATGCGCATGACATGGGCTTTGCCGTCTAGTTTTCAACAAAAAGACACAGGAACGTATGCTTGAATAGATGAGCCAAAGGTGTACAGAGCTCTTGATGCTTCAGACCATTAGTCACTAGTCTACCTGTCAATGACCAATAACACACAAGGCCTCTTTCTCAGACATCTTCTCAGCCACAACCCCTGCGTGGCCAGTGAGACCTCGAGAGGAAATGAACACCTGCCCAGAGGATTGGAGGATGCATCAAACATGAAGATTAAAAAGATCCAGACACGCATGACATGGGCTCCCACCATGAACTATCCAACCAGTGTCGAAGTCTTCACTGTATAGTATGTATAGTACATCTTGCCTCCTCAGCGCCAGCTCCAGATGTTGCTTGGCTGGTGCTTTGAGCCTCATACAGTGGGTGCCACTCTCACAATATCCATTGAACTGTGACAAGCCAGCAAGCATGCAAGCAAGCAAGCAGCCGGATATACTGTCTATATATGTATATATGTATACATATGTATAACATAAAAGTAACTATCAACATTTGATACAACACAGCGCCACAAGGCTCCTTTGTTTTTTCACTGAGCTAGCAATCCCCCTGTTTGATTACCATTAGGCTGTAGCAGCGCTCAAATCCGATTCCAAGTCAAAGCAATGTCCAGAGAGTTGTTCCATCGTGGTGATATGACATGGGTTTTGAGCATTTGCTACGCCAAAAGAAAAGCAGCTCTTGCTGGCTGCAAGCTACTTCTTTGGATTTGCAATCACTTGCTCTCGGCCACAACAAGCGCAATGAATGACCGTTTTGCATGCCTGACAAACAAGCTTGCTGCATTCCTCCGAGTCTGGTGTAGATCCTGCAGACGGGATGCTCAACATGGCCTTGCTGTGAGGCTTGTTGCCTGATGTGGGCGGATCTTCCTGAAGGTTGTCTGGGCCTGGGGAAGAGAGTACATCAAATGTTGACTCATCATCAGGCTCCGCTTCAAGATTACCACCATCTTGTGGTCCCGCTGTCGCTGAAGAGCCATCAGCTATTACCTCCTGGACCTCGGGCGATTCAAAGGCAATATGCCAAGCTCGCTTCAAGCAGCCGCTACTGGAAGTCATGCTGTGCTCTATGGAAATGGCGGGGGGGGGTCGAGAGTAGATTGCACCTTGGGCCCAAATGGCTTGAGGGTGACAACGGTGAATCGACAAGGTTTATTGTTTGCAAAAAGTTCACACTGCCAAACCTTATATATCCCACCTCTTCAGTCGTCTTTTGCGCTTGAGGCACTCCCTGCACACATGGGACCCATATCATCTGGACAGGCCGCAAAAGCGAATTGGTATCCACAAGAAAACCTTGCCTCCAGTCTGTTTATTTGTCAGTTCATGTAAATAGCAACGTATAAGAACTACAATGACTTCTATAATATCTGAATCTTGAACCTTGAGCATTTGCTTTCACGTGCCTTCTGATCATCTCCAGAAGTCTGGCTGCTTGGTAGGTCCTTCAAGCAGCGCTGATGACATGGGTTCTGTACCTTGTTTCTTCCAATCTCGACTGTCAGCTCCTCTGGATTGAGGAGATTCTCAACCATTTTCCCAAGCTCAGCCTGCAACATTATTGTAATTGAAAATGATTGAGCCACCCTCAAGCCTTGTGCCTCCAAAGAAAGATCTTCCCCACGTCTTTCTGGATGCGTTAAGGCATTGCTAGGACTTTTCACCGGTATCCTGTAGCGCTTTGCACCAGGTGTTCCTGGATCGGAAGACGCTCTCTTCATATTATCTGAATTTTTCTGGTTTGAGCCATACAGCTGCTGTGCGCGTGCACCTGACAAAGGCTTTGCTAGCTTAATTTGCATTACTGAGTGCCCCAATGTTCAAGCCCAAAACATGAGCAAAACGCACATGACTTGGGTTCCCTATATGCTATATTAACTACATGACATAGGCTTTTTTAAAAACGATGAGCCTCAGACTTAGGCTGTGATTTTTGGGCTCAGTCATTTCTGTCTGCCTAAGTCATTTGCAGGTAGTATATTGTCATCATTGCTTAAATCCATTCTCAACGGAAAAGGCCTATAATAAGCATTTGGAAAAAGGTTGTATGGCATCAGAAAGACAGCAAACCAAAATGCCTGATAAAGGTAGTAAGCAAAGGGCAAAGAAACAATATGTTGCATCTAAGTCCTTTCGAAGTTGAATATGAAGACATCCAAATATACAACCATGCAATCGCCCCAGCCGTGCTGAAACAAACCGTGATAAGGCAAAGGATGTCAGAAAGAAGGCTGAACAAGCCACGTGTATTTTAACCTAACACTAGTAAGAGGAACTTCCAAAAGGAACAAAGGCATAAACTGTTGCAGTGGCTCTTGCACATAACAATGCTTTTGACGCTCCAGTGGGAGAATTGATGGAGCACAAGCCTACTTTTATTCACAAGACCTATCAACACCGTTTTTAGCACACGAACCGTGCAAAGCAACACATGAAAGGAACTAGGGATGACAAGGCTGCTTGTTCAACACTTGCTGTACCACTCAAAAGGCGAGATGTTGAGGTGGGAACAGTCAAAAGGACATAGCAAAGGAACAAGGGCATGGCAGTAAATCATACAAAGTCTTTAGTCTAAATCCTCTCTATCAAATTGAGGACGATGCTTGGAATACATCTTTTAACAAATCTTGAGGAATGAACAACCCTGCGATCTTCTCCCCAAAAAGTGCTGAGCCGTGTCAAGAACATGAAATGACAGGGTATCATTTTCAAGAGCGGCCTTACACATAATCACATGTTTGGCTTGGGGCATGGCTTTTCGTCAATAAGTTCTTCCTACACCCGACAAAAGGGCACGGCAAAGGAACAAGGGTATGCCAGAAAATCGCACAAACGTCTGTAGTCTAAATCATCTCTATCAATTTAAGGCAAATGTTGGGAAGATATCATCAACAAATCTTGAGGAATGAACAACCCTGTTATCTTCTCCCTAAAAGACTGAACCGCAGCAAGAACATACAATGTCAAGGTAATGTCTTGCGTAGCGGACTTTCCCACAATTGGCATCGTGTGAACACCCTCAGCCTATATTGTTGTGAACAAAAGCTCAATCAAACCAATTCCATCCTTCTTTTTCACTTGCAGAAATTTTGAACTTCAGGTGGGGAGCGTTCAGAATTGATTGTCCTAAACCGAGAACGAGCGTTTACCACAGAAATTCTAAAGATGGGTTGTGTACCTTTTTGTGTGCAACTGTTGTCAGTCCTTTTGCACTTGCCTCACCCAAACAGCTTTGGTCTGAGTTGGTGAGGATGCACCTTGCAGGCCACGAAGATGACAAGGTGGGTCTACTTTGCAAGGTCTTACTTGAGAACTCCGACTTCAAAAAAAATTAACTACTGTACATCAATGAAATCTGCAAATCTACAACAAACGAAGCACCATCATCATTTTGAAATGCTCCTTGAATGCGTAGGAAGGTGTAGACACATACTATGTGAAGAAGAGAAGAACTATGCCGCTTTGCTAGTTAATTCATTGGTACAGTAAAAACCGATTACTCCCTACAGGTTCCGACGTCCTTTAGAGCACAAACCAATAGTAGGTTTGAATAAAATCCGGCCTGGCTGAATGGACTTGAACTTCTGGGCAGAACTGATCTCAAAGAAGGGTTCGTCATCCTTCAACGAGAAGCTCCTTGCAACTCCATCGCAAGGGATCTAGAAGCCCAAAACTTCCTGACCTTGCCGCTTGATGTAAACATGGTAGCCAGTGTGCGCTGAATTGGCTGCAAGTCCAACAATCTCTATACCACCCCGCGTGTCTTGCACAAGTTGTCTGATTTCTGTGTCCTGCCTTCCAATGATCAGCAAGCACTTGTGCTCCGCTTTTGTATAGTTTGGAAGCTCGTCAAAGTGATTTCGATGTTCTTCAATCGCAGCTCATCCGCGAGCAGCCATGACCGCTTCAATGGTGAAAGCTGAACCGTCCTGCATTGTACAATAGATGTCAACCTTCCCCTGAGTTGGGCTCTCCAAACTACTTATGGTTCGAAATCCCAAGTGCTTCAAGACGCGAATTAAAGCAGAGGTGTAATGAACCTCAATTGGGAGCTCTTCTCTCAAAACATCAGAAAGAGCCTGGCCGTTCTCTGCCCTGCTGATGGCCACCACGTCTGCAAGAAGCAAGTAGGGCAGCGCTCGCAAAAGAAAATCTGTGCAACTAGCTGGGTTTGTGTCTATCTCCACTGTCAGCTGCCGCTTTTTTGCAAGCGCTTGGCGGTAATAGGAAGGCATCAGGTAATTGGCGACACCATACTTTGCCCCCACCTTTGCCCAGTCCAGTTCCCGAAACTTTTTGTCTTGCAGAGTAGGAAGTACGAAACCATGAATTGTGAGCTTGCGGCGGACAGGTATGTCGATATCATCAGTTGGACCCTCGCACAAGATTTTCAAAAATTGTTCTGGTATGTTCTCCAAGCGTGCAAAATGCCCATTCACACGAATGGCTCGAATAGTCTGAAGTTCCCCCATCAAGCTATCATCTGGGGCGTGAATCCAATTCTCTGTGTCCCATGCTTGGCTAGCCTTGCCAAGGGCGCGAGTCAAATTCCATGGAGTGCTGTTCCTCTGCTCTGCGCTCTGCTTCTTCTGCACCCATTCCATGCTTCTTATGAAGAGACCTCTGTGTCCACAACAAAAGGTCAGAAAGAACTCAAATCGCATCTTGAGACAAATAGACATCGGCCTCAGCAGGTTGATCAACGAGCACTTTGGCATCTGGCATTGGAGGCGTCCACATGAACTTTGCAGTAATTTCCGCAGGTGTTTGTGAGATAGCTCCATGCATGTCCACAGCTTCAGATGCAGCTGATAGCAACAACATCATGGGAGGCTGCTGTAGGTTTCCAGGTGTCAAGAACATGTTTAAGAAGTCCGGACAACTGAAGAGCAAGTCTCACTCATCAAAGACCAGCACCCGATCATTGTCATGTACATATTTGACTGCATCTTCGATGCTTCGTTTCGCTACATCAGGAGCGGCAGGCTCGTTCTCCAAAGCTGCCCTGAACTTTCTCCGCCAGTGCTGAGAGGTTGCATTCCCAGGGGCAACGACTTGCAAATACTTGGATGGTTGTACTGTACAGAGATATTTTGCTAACGTAGACTTGCCGCTAGCCACACCAGCACGAATGAAAACAACCCTCATCTTTTTGCAACAGAGCTTCAAGCTGTTGAACCGTTTCGTCCAAAGGGATGAAGACATCGGTGGCAGGGTCAGCGAGTTTCAGTGCTTCTGGAATCTCACGTTTGCCACTTCTCACCCTCTTTATCTCCATTGCCGTGTATTTCACCAGCCGCTCCACAAGGTCTGCTTTTCGCCCTGACACCTTCAAACCCTTCTCGCGCAGCTTTGTCTTCAGTTTTCTCACTGCCAACTTCTCTAGGCTTGCTCTAGTAGTTTCTCTGCCTGAACCTGGTACTGCTAGAGTTTGCGAGCCGTTGATTGGCAGGTGCAAGAAGCACAGCACGACAATCGCAATAGCAACTAACAATTTGAAGCGTGATTGACCAACTCGTTGGCGGGCCATGGCTTCGAAAAGGAATGTTCCTACCCTTAAACTTTTCTAGGACAGAGGTGACAAAAACATGGTTGACACTCAATGTATCAACTCTCCTGAGCTTGAAAGGGAGGTGCAAGGTAAGCCTAATCTGCACTTTGAGGTTCACAAAGAGCTAACTTCGCTAAGGCCTCCACACAGCATCCTGGAAGAAATGGGAATTGGCAGCATCGTGGCCTCAACTGATTCAAACGTCACAGCAAAGTTCAATGCGCGAAGGACCACACGTTCTTGAGAGCAGAAATTGGACTCTCAAATGCACGAGCAACTTTAGCACTGATTGGCTATTCTGCCGGTACTGTGTCACACGTCTTCAGCTCCTCAGGCTGAAGCCGTTCACAGCGAGGAAGTGGCGCAACGTTGCACTTTGCACACCTTGTCCATGTGAGTCCTCATATTATCAACATCACGCGCGTGCAACATTAAGAAACAAAGCACAGGCTCCAGAGAAGCTACAGATTTGCCAGGAACCTTTGGTTTTGCACTGTTTTCTTACAGAAGCCTCTCCAAAACCTATCTACTTTTGTAGGAACAAAACAAATCGACACCCCTGCGTTTTGCACTCCTGTCCTAGAAAAACACTCCAAAACCTAGGCGATACTGTGGCAGGAAAGGCCTGGAAAGGAAACAATGTTTTTAGGCAACATGCTGCTGATGTCGCGTAGGTATGTCGTACTTTGTGCACTTAACGACCGTAAAATCTAGGTAAGAATGCAGTCCTGATGAGAAACATCCGTATCCAGGTATAGTATTTATAAATATATATACTTGCTTTTCTCTAACTAGCATAGTCTCCATTTGAAGGTTTCCTCTTGTGCATAAATACCTCATTTGACTCATTTGCTCAACCTTCATCCTCTGTCAAGTTGTTCTTCTTAATCCTTATTTTTTGTCAATGGTTTTTCTTTTCACAAACGGTTGTCATCCTTGGTTGAACCCCCCCAATTGATGGAACTGTCTCCCTCATCAAAAGCCTCCCTTTATTGTAGCTATAGCATCATGATTCGACAAAAGTGTTTCCTTTCCCCAGTGTCTTCTCTTCTGTGATGCCCAAAACATGTTGCGTTTGACCTACTTCTCTGAACCTTTTTCGATTTTTGCAAAATGTGTGCTCTCTCTCTCTCTCTCGCTCTCTTGCAACCCGCTGTTTTGTTTCTATCACATATATAAATCAAGCATTGGTCCGACTTGGTCCTTGTCGAAACAAAGCCTTTCAATCAGACCAAGCCTCACAGAATCTCAAGCTGAGTGCCAAGTGCGATTTTCCGGCTCGGTATTGAGAAGCTGGCAAGTCTCGAATCTCCGCGCACTTCCTGCAAATTAAACTGCCTTGGTCGTATACAGACTTTACTTCTCAGACTCTTCACTGCATACACCCCATGCGAGATGGCAAAGTAAGTTCCACTCTTGACGCCGGTTTCATGCGTCGCTTCAGGATATCCACCTGATGCAAGTGATAAACCTCAACTCAATCCAGTAAGCGTGCTATGCTGATCATGTACAATGAGTCACCTCCCACTCAAAGTCCCAGCAACTTGGTTTGTCGATGCCGCATCTGGGACAAACTGCCTGACAGGATGTCCAGAGAGAATCCTTCGTGAAGCACCCATCCCCCCTTGAGGTCCAGACAACTGTTTTCTTGCTGCGATCTTGCAACAATCTGCTCAAGCCTTCATTGGCATAAAGTTGTTCAAGCACCTGCAAAGAATAGGAAAGGACATTCTGCAAACATACAGTTCTGCAAACGCGGCTGGTCAGGTCCATCGCTCACAATGGATTACGAGAACTGACAAAATAGTTATCTATCTATGTTTGAAAAAGCAACCGAAAGCAAGGGCAAGGAGGCCCAATGCAAGTAAGCTGAAATTGTATATACATGAGTTCCACCTTTTGCGTGTGGGTTGGTGCAACCACAGCAGTATTTGGAGCCAATTTCGGAGCCAGCCTCAAACGACACCGATTTTTAGACGAGTGTGCTACACGTTGGCACACACTGCAAAGCGACCAAAACACCAAGGAGGGAGCATCTGCAAACCAAGTTCAAGCTGGCTTAGCCTGCATCACAAAAGCAAAGTTGCGCAATAAAAGGTCCCATCGTCAATGCTTCAATCTTGCATTACTTCTGAGCCAGGCTCCCTCCCAAACTGTGAACACGTTCTACCATTGTCCAATAGCCGCGAGAAATCTAATCTAGGTGTCTAGGTGGCCGTGCTTGTCAAACAATCAGTCGAATATTGCACATGCATCACTTGAACATTTCTGCAATAGAAACATCAAGTGTCCAACATTGAAAAATAGAATTCGGTCGGTTGAAGAATACGCATTGGTTCATATGCGTGTTCATGCGAGCAAGAACGGAGACCTGGGATGGTTGCGGAAATATCTGCGAAAACATTCACTGATCGACTCATATTACAACTTTGGCCAAAAGTTGATAATCAAGTAGATGGCAAACCTTCACATCAACACCACGTTCTTCCGCTTGATCAATTTCAACTGTTCTGTGCTGCAGTACCAGTTTTAATGACAGTTTGTTCAATGTACATGTAGAAACAGTCCTATGAAGATGATGCCTATCGCCCAAACAAACAAACAATTGCACCCGAACGCTACGGTCATTGTGGCGCATATTTCAGGTCCCCTTGTGGTTCAGGAGCAATGCCTGCGTCAACCAACCGAATTCTGTGCACGCACTATGTCCTATTGCTGCAGTCGGAGTTAGACGCGTGGGTCAGTGAGTGCAATTTGTGTGAACACGTCAATGTATACATATGTTTCTTTTGAAAGTTACACCAGCATAGACCCAGATAGCTAGGCAGAATCCCACGACCTGTTGACATGCGACTGGCTGGAACAACAATGTGCGCAGCCTGCCTGCACAGCCAGCTTACGGCACCTCCACAGCGCGCAAACCAGCTGACACCAGCACCTGTGCGCTTTGCCAGCTGACAACACCGGCAGCGGCGCCAGCACCCGACCAGCGCCGCCGCCCCTCTTAAACGCGCGCTCAGCCAGCTCACAGCACCAGCACCGACGTTTTTTTTTGCACGGGTGGAGGCGCTGTGTGTGCCGAGAGGCACAAGTCACCTTGATTGAATTAAATAGGAGTACTAAGGAGATACGAGCCAGATACCAAAACCAAAAGGCACAAACAACAAGCCCAAAAAAAACACAAACACACCCAAACACCCAAACCGAACAAACCGGGCTCGTATCTCATAAGGGCTGTCAGAGCCGAAGCGACTGTTTTGAGAGTGAAATGAAACGGGGCATTGAATTCATTCTTCTGTCTGCGCTCAGTACGTGAGGATCAGGAGGTAGCAAACTTGCTTTTTGCGGGCAGTGAGTACCTGTGTAGCATCAAGGGTGTTCAAACGTGTGCAGGAGTGAGGAACATTGTGATCAGAGTCTCTGTGTCAAGGCGAGTCATGACTTATATCCAAGAGCACGACTTTGCCTCAGGCAGATTCAGTGTGTTCCAAGTTGGCCTCGTCAATCTGGCACTTGACGGCACCATTTTTTTCCACGAGCGCGGACGCCATGTGGGCGGTGTGCCCAGGTCATCGTAGAAGGAAAGGAAACACTACATAATGATGGGAAAAGGACACAAGACCACAACCAAAAACCAAAACCAGAACCCCAAAACGCAACCCAGAACCCAAAAGAAACCACCGCCAACAACCCATCAAAACCGGTAGTGTTTCCTCTGTACGGATGTGAGACGGGTGAGAAGAGAGTCTGCAAAATTCCTAAGGGCCTGAATTCGCAACGAAAGGCAAAATGCATTTGATCATGGATGTTTGCTTGGGGCGGCCAGTCAAATGTGGCCTTTTGCTGTTGGCAGGGGTGAAACCCTAGCCACTTTGGTGCTTGGCACTCGGAGTATTTCAACTATCTACGAAGTGCCAAGAACAGGTCAGCAGCGACAAAGACTCTTGCCAAGGAGTCAGAAGTTGCAAGGCATGGCAAGCCGTGGAAAATTCCCTCTTCGTAGCACAACCTATACAACTGATTGCGCGTCCGAAGTGCAGAGGCTAATCGTGAGTGTGGCAGTGGAAGGCATTGCAACGACCGGACTGCTGACGAAGTGTTGAGTTCCCTCCCGCAAGGGAGGTATCACCTACACCCCCTGGCTCCTTCTCGCGTGCCAAAAGGGGTAGCTTGTTCATCAGATAGTGTGCGTGGAGACACTATCTTACTGCACGCATGGCCCATGTGAAACAGGTGAGACAGAAGACCTATCCTAGCATGGTACTTATGCCATCTTTGTACAAGATTGGCTATGGTTTGGCTGCCGCAGATGAGCAACTAAGGTTCTCCCTGGGCGCCTTCCATCAACCACTCTGCTACAACCCGCCTACCAGGGACGAGGAGCTAAGGCTCTCATCCCGGTGGGCTCACAAAATTGCAGGTGATGAGGACGAAGTAGTGACTCTGCTTGGTCATCGAAAGGCAGGAGAAGAACTCTGAGCGCAGACTCAGTGTGACTAAGCAAGAGTTGTCCCTAGCGCACTGCTTCTGTGAAGTCTTCCCTCCACTTGTCTTTGTCATTTGGCGGCAGGAAGCGAAGCCACTTAGGCTTGTCGAGGTGCTCGCATTTGTCAAAAGCATTGACACGGGCGTACGTCCCCCTCCAAGTCGTGCTTTTCCGAGTTTTGCAGAATGTGCGAAGCTGTGTGCAACCAGCAAAGGCACGCCTCGCTATGTATAGTAGTGTTGGTGGAATGCAGACCTCTCGTAATGAGGAACACCGGAGGAATGCTTCTTGCTCTATTCTTCGCAAATTTCGAGAAAGTCTGAGCTGTTGCAATTGCGGGCAGTGCGCAAAGGTGGAGCCCAATATTTCTAGAATGTCCGTTCGGGACAGGTCAACGATCTGAAGCTGTTGACAACGTTCACAGGCGGCTGGCCCGACCCAAATTAAAATCTGGCGGCAGAGAGATCGAGACGATGCCTGCTTCCAAGAAGCAGCATGCAGGCAGGCATCGGTTTGGGTTAGTGGGGTCATACTCTGTCCTTTCCAGGTTGAGGTGGCGCAAGGCTGTACATTTCTCAAAGGCTCGAGGCCGGAATTGCGCATGCGGGGCTAACTGGTTACTAGTGTGATTAGTTGCCCCTATTTGCGTTAGAGAGCAACATGCCTCAAAGACCTTGATACCGAATTGCCTGCACCCAGGGGCCATTACAGTACGAAGCAGGTAACATCTACGAAACACTCCACGCTGCAAGCAGACGACTGTGTCTGGCAAGTGAACCACCTGCAGTCGCTGACAGCTTCTCCAGGCAGCTTCACCCACAATGCGGGTTCCTGCTTCAACTTGAACATGTCGGACCTCCATGTGGAAAGAAAAAGCCTGAGGCAGTATCCTATCAGTCGTACCGGATGGAACTCGAATGGCTTTGGCTTCGCCCGTGAGGTGCCCTTTGTGTAATGCATCCACAAAGCACTGTTTGGCAACCACGTTGAAGCAATGATTGTCCCGCAGAGTGTTCCAAATGGGGTCAGCCAAAACTTGGCAGGTGTCCTTATTAACGAATTGCAGCTCGCAGCCAAAGGTGCTGCTGTCCCCCAGATAGGGGAGCTGCTGCAGCACTGCATTTTCAAACTCATGAAGTCTATCATACGCTTGCAGGTCGATTGCAAGCTGGAGTTCCTCTCCCGCAAAGGTGGTCAACCTGAGGTGTAATACTAAGGACATTTCCTCGCTCCCTTGCGAACTGCACAAAGACATAGCATCTGCAAGCATCGCAGAGGGCACCCATTGCTACCTAAATTCAGCTTGAGCCTAGAAGCCCGGACAGTAAGGTGTAGTCACTCACTGAGCCTGCATACTGTTCCAACAAGTGGCTTCTGCACGTCATCCGACCAAAGCAAACACAGCTAAAGCGTTGGTTGAGCCAGGTGACTTTCCAGCTTTGTGGCTGGATGGGTTGAGTCTGAAGCCAGCAAACCATCGTTCAACACCAAACCTTGGGCA
>CAXAMN010023228.1:0-19562 GCA_963970005.1 Durusdinium trenchii | reverse complement strand
ACATGCCGACACCCAAAATTGACATCTTCGTAACCACTCCTCCGCCCCTCCGCTGAAATTCTACTCAAGAGAAACACCAAAAACAGTTTGTGAAACGGAATGATCTCTCTCACACAACAACCTCCAATATAAGTACTCCTCCACCCTGTTTTAAACATATACTACTACTATATAACTCACTCCTCCACGTCTCTTCTAAAAACCTCGCAACATGTTCATGTGTTAGGAGTCTACAGGGTAGGGGGGGCAGCTATTGAAAAAGATGACAAGGAAGTGGGTGACTTCGCAAAGATGGCGCTTTTGACACATCCCTCACAACCCCCCTTTTTTTTTGCACGAGTGGAGGCGCTGTGTGTGCAGGTTATGCACAAGTCACCTTAGTCGAGTTGAGAGTGAGTTACAGATCAGGTTGCGACACAAGAAAGAGAACGAAAAGAGCACCAAACCAAAACCCAAACCAAAAACACCCCCACCAAAACAAGCGCAACCTGTGAAGTAACTCAGTGGCCGTAAGGGCATGAAGAAAGGTGAAACAAGGGCGATGAATTCAGCAAAAACGCTCAGTACTTCTTGTCCTTCAACGAAGTGCACGGAGTGCATCCAACAAGGAGGCACAAGTGTAAGCGGAAAGGCACCAAGGGCAAGACATCGCAAGCACGGTATTGAGGGCCATATGCCCGTGGTAGTCACTACGAGTATTGAGCTTGGTCGGCAATGAGGACATTGGTCGAAACCTGAGCCACAATTTAACGACGTCAGTTCACAGTCGTTTGATGTGTGAGTACCTAAACGAATGCGAATATGCAAGGATACCTAGGAATGTCCCATTGTATTCAAAGTTGGGCACATTCAAGCCAGATGGCTTACTCGATGGCTGGCAGTGACAGGTATGCGGAACCAAATGAGTGGCAGCATGGGAAGACCACAGCCTTCAAGCTCGGCATTTCCAAAAAACCGAGAGTGAAAGACCATGTAAGGCCACAAAGAGGGGTTCAAGGGCAGTGGAGTGGCCCACACCGTACCTCTCCCCGAGGGGGGAGGCACTAACCAGAGCACATCAAGCAACGATGGCCCACGAACAGCTTGGCAGTGGGTTCTAGGCGTGACGTGCTCCAGGACAGGGCACTCATGTCGTGGAGATGCTGCAAAAAATCGCTTTCAGCCATCTGACTGGTTGCGGCCAGCAGAAGCAGCCGTTTCATGCAGGGCCCCATAAACTACCTGAAACTAAGAATGAGGTGAGACATGGTAAAAAGCCGTTTTCCCAACGCTGTACACTATACCCATCCAGAACCACTACACAGGAAGCAGTCTGGGACTGTCTAACTATTCAGATCAACGAAGTCGAGCTGTGCTGCACTGTTGGTTGGTACTCTTAGGACCGGCACACGGGCGCTAGTCAGTACACTAGCAACAATCAGGACAGTATGAGCTGATGCGTGCGCCATATGTTCTATTGCTCCCTTGGCTCTGATGACTGGCACATTTACTCGAGCTCACTTCAGTGACCTATCGATGGGCAGCGTTGTTAGAATGAGTCCCCAATGGGTTGGCATCAGACCTAGCCTGGGCCAGCACACAGTTGCTGTGAAAACACGGAAGCGTGTGCGACCCTTTTGCGAATCCCGCTCTTGAGCCAAACATAACAGTCGGTTTGACTGTATGTCTGTTCGTCCTTCTCTTCTCTGAAGAGGTCTGACTGGTCACAGTCGTCCAAAACATACTAAAAGTACAAGAAAGCATCTCCAACCACTCTCAAGCAAAGCTAGGCTATACACAGCTCATCTCAAGCACTACAGCTCTATACTTAGGGCTTCTCTAGACATGCTCCTAGCCACTTCTGGTCACATTCCACTTAGTCCGGCTAAGGTGGTCACAGCAAAAACACTCCAGGAAGGAAGATCCCTACTCAGCTCCAACCCCAAGGACAGAAAACGAAAAAGTTCCACTACAACGAGGTACTAGGTGATCCACACACTGTACAGGCGTGCTACCCACACTTTTCACACCCCTTCTTGGGTCACCTCGTACCTTTTTCTGGTCTTCCTGTCTTCTTCTTCTCTTCAATTCGTTTTCTCTGACCAACTAAGGTTCGAGCATCAACTAAGATCTCAACTCCTGTGGTTCAAAATGGTCTCCAAGTCGATCAAACGTCAACGAATCGAGAACAACGAGCTTCAAGCAAGTTCGAATCAAGATCAACCAATCAACCATGCTTCAACCAAGCAAGCAAAGCAACAAGGATTCAAGGTCCCTCAGACAGCAGGGCTTCAAAGAGCTGCACGGAGCCAGCTCTTCGCCTCTGCTTCTGTCATCACTGGGACCCTGAAACCATACAAGGTCTCAAGTGGTCACCTGACAGGTCAAGCAAACGAAGATTCCTGAAGACAAAAACCTGTCACATTCAACGTGCCAAAAGCTTCACACAGCATCAAACAGCAAGTGAAAAGGAAACTAGCCAACCCTTGCTAGATACAATCCCTGTGCTACTGTTCGACTTCCACTGCATGTCTCAAACTCTCAAACCCTTTCTCTTCACTTCAACTGCAACCAATCGACTCGACATCAAATGTCACACGGTTCAAAGTTCACAGCAATCAAAGGAAGCTAGAACCCCTGCTAGCTACAAACCCTTTTCTACTGTTTGCCGTGATCCATTGATGCGAATGCAAATGACATCTCTTAATCTCGCAGTTCTCAACCCTTGATCCCTCGTGAGCACGCTTCCACTGACCTCCAGGCCGGTTCCCCCTGGTCAACCTGGCATAGTCAGACACTTCTGTTGGATAAAACCCTGTGCAATCTAGCAAGGTAGTCTCACATCAACTTAACAAGAATCTTCTCCTACTCAAACATCAAAGTTGACAAGACTTCAAATCCCTTCCAAACTGCATCTCACAAGATCAAATTGAACAACTGCAAATCGAATGGCAAAACCCTCTGAGCAATCCCTTTTTCCACCGATGTGGGCTGGCCGCTGTCAACAAAAAATGGCCTGGTGCAAACTTTCTAGGAACTTACTTCCCCGAAAGCCGCGGCATCATGACCTCCAAGGTCAAACATCATCCATTTCAAAGTCATGGCAGATCAGATATCGCCTTGCCCAATTTCAGCCCAGCTCCACTGGCCGTCGGCCAGCCTCACCCTCTTGTACCCTGCCGTGGGCGTCTGAGGAGTACCAAAGATTCCAGCCCCAAATGCCGGTGTTGAGAACGCAGGACTTGGCGGAAAGGCTGATGGAGTTGGTGGGGTTAATGACCCTGGCATCAGTTTCGGTTGCACTGCACCTTGAGGTGCAGTCATCCCTCCTGGCACACCCTGAGCTGGAGCATTTCCACTTGCCGGTGCCATAGGTGGCGGTGGCAATTTCGGTCCAGCACCCTTTGGATCATCTGGCTTCTTGGACTGCAATTCAACCAGCTTCTGCAGGTGTCCACCTATGGCTTTCAAGTGAACCTCAAGGCCATCAATGCCTTCTGATGAGGCCTCGGCCGCGCGGACGCCCCGCGAGAGGTGTTGCTCGGATTGTTGGATCAACTTGGCCATGGACAGAACGATGTCCTTCATCGACTGGTTGACCGTTTTGCCGCTGCCTGCTAGCTGCCATAGCAAGTTCTCTAAAGTCCGATGTGTTTGCTTCTGTTGGGCTTTTGAATCGTCCAATGCAACCCTCGATGCACTCTGCAATCCAGTGATACTCACAGAGAGCTCGTGGACTTTCTCTGCCAGCACATTGAATTGCTTCTTTGATCTGGCATCATTCTCCTGAAGCTGTGTCATGAACTCTGACATGTGAGCATATAGGTCACCCAGCTTGGAAAACCTGTTGATGCTCCAGCGCAGAAGGTCGCGCAAGTAATCCGCCGAAGCTAGCGCTGTGCCTCTTGCCGATTCTGGCAAGGAGCCCATCGGAGCTAGATCGCTCTCCGGCTCCACGAGGCTTTGAAAATATACAAAAGCCCAAAAACTGGCCCCTGCTCTCAGCTGTTGTTGCCTGATCACCATCGAATGTCTTCGGATGTTCAGCTCACGGAAGCTCATACCGGATCGTGGTCCGCTTTCCACAGGAAGAAGCGTCTCATCCAGAACCGTCCCCGGAGCATCACGGTGAATACTGATCACCTTATCCATCTCCGATTGGAGACTATAGACAGCTTCCTGAGTTGCCGAAGCCGCTCGGTGCCACCTCTCGGCTTCAGCTTTTGACACCTCGAACCCGGTGTTCGACACTAAGTCGTCCGCCGGCTCTGCTGAGCCCATGTCCAGGGCCAGCAGAGTGTCAAGCGGCAGTTCGAAAAGATCGGCATCAACCACCAAAGGCCCAGTCACGGTATGGCCCACCATGTTTGGATCCACTCCGCTCACGACTGCCGACGGGGTTGCCGGAGGACCCATAGGTCCCGAGGCTTTCGGGGATGGTACGGTAGCTTCAGCCACCTCAACTGCAACCGCAGGCACCTCACCCTCCACAATCTCGATCTCGGGACGTTCAACGGTGGCCATGATGCTCACAAGATACGAGGTGCGCAAGTCAAATCACACAGCTAAGCTGACAGGCTGTTGAATTGAGCATCAAACCGTCGAAGCCAAGCATACCCTTGCTCTGCCACACAGCACACAGCACAAGAAACCAAGCAAATCAACACAAACCAAAGAAGAAGAGATGTTCTAGAACCCTCGAAGACGCTACAACCCTGAAAAATGAATGTTTCACCCTTTTGGACAACTGCTTCCAGAAACCCTGCAGCAACTGAAGTCTCAAACTGTCTTCTCTGGCGTCTCAACCCTGCAACCCTGGCATCCTAACACAAAAACTAGACATGTCTGACATTCAAACCCCTGATCTAGCCACTCATGGTTAGCTACTCCTTATTGCAGCTCACATCAACGGTTTCCAATGTCCTCAAACACAAACAAAACCCTTTCGCCTGGTGCAAGGCCACCAGTAGACTTCCCTCTGCTGCCTTCTTAAGCAAAAATGGCCGCGGGCGTTCATCACTCAGTTCCACTGTCTCAAGACACAGAGAACAGTCCAAACAAGGAAAAAAAGTGTCACAACAAAAGGTCTCTACAGTTCAATCATCTCAATTTCCTTAGGAAAGAGGTAGCTATCCGGACATTCGGTGAAGCAAACAGGATTCCTCAGTGAATGCTCATCCAGATTCCAAGAAACGTGCACAACACAAATTCCGCAAAGCTCAAAACACTGCACCACAGAACAGAAGGCTCCTAAATCAACAAGAAACAGTCATCCTACACCTCCGAACCTAGTCGGACCTCAACGACTGCTCTCGGACACGTCCTTCCACTAAAGTTCTGTCAACTCAGCAAGAGGTTCCAAATCCACACGCTGCACACAAAAGGCAACCGAAACTCTTCCGAACTCATCCGGACGGATCCGAACACAGACGGACAACAACGAAAACGTACAAAACAGATTCAGAAACTCTCCAATGTCAACTTTCTGCTGGAAAACTGTTCCGGAAAAGCATTTTCGACAAAGTTCAACTTTCAACAGGCGCAATGCCCAAATCTTCCGTCACCTTTCCGAGCACCAACGGACGAAAAATGCAAGAAACACGCACGATGAGCATACTCCCCTTCTCGAACTGAACGTTCATCGGGCGGAAGTTCGTCGTCATCGTCGTCTCGAGACAAACCCCTTAACAATGCTGCCTGATCCTCTTCCAAACCAGATACAAGTCCTACAGCATTGCAAAGGTTCAGCCACATCTCGATGAGCTTGCAACTTTTCGTAAGACCGTCGGACGGGTTGGAAACACCTTCCCAGTGTTCCAAGGTCAAGCGACGTCGTCGATGGAGGTACTTCACATAATGTGCTCGCAGTTCCATGTGCTTCACACGTCGAAGTAAACCCTCCATGGTAGAAATGGAAATAGCCGCTTTCCCATCGTTGTATAAATGCAACTTCATGCTTCCTGTGGTCTTGGCTGGCATGCCTATCTCATCAAGAGGGATTCCGTCACGGGCGGTCTCGATCAACATCCCCAGAGCTACAAGTTCTTTGCTAGCCTCCGTGATGGCGATCGCTTCTGCTTCTGCAGACGACAACGCAGGAACCTCTTGTCTCCTACTGAAACACTTCAGGCAACATCCACGCCAAGAAATGACAGCACCAGACACGCTGGTCACATTCCATGAAGCATCACAAAAACCTACAACGACCCCTTCTTCAGTCAACACGGGTGGTGAACTGGCAGGCATCTGCTGCGCAAAATGCAAATGACCCTTCAACCAACGAAGAAAGCTACGAAGACAAACCTCCGCGGGGACATGGGGCTTCGACTGAAACCTACTCAAAAACCCAACAGGAAAAGCAAGGTCTGCCCTGGATAGTGCTGCCCATGCAAGTTGTCCCAAGACTCTACGGTAGCGCTGGGCTTCCGTGGCGGACAGTTCGGTCGTCCCGAACTTTTTCTCTGCATCTTTAAGCAGCTCTTCCAGTTTGGGCATAGCCGAACCAGTGGATTCTTTGAGCTTCTCTTCCCAAGACACGAAGATTCCCTCCATGTAGCTTCGAGACACTCCAAAATACAGACACTCCTCGGCATCTTGGAGCCTGTAGATTGTGCGGCCTAAGAATTCAAAGAGTCCTTTCTTCCCAGACGGAATACTTCCCGTGCGTTTGATTTTCCAGATCTTTTGAAGTGCACGCAAGAAGTTCTCACCTCCTTCAACGTCGTTGCTGGCTATAAGCAAGTCGTCAACGTAAACAAGAACCAACAAAAATTGGGTGTCGGTCTTCACTCTAAACAACGTTGATTCAAAGGTCTCGTCTCCGCCCAAGTCACGGATCGTCCTCTGAAGCTCTAAGAACCACAACAAAGGAGCACGTCTCAAGCCATTCATGGCCTTTTTCAGCCACAAGATGACTCGTTGGCCCTTCACAGTGATGTTCGCAGGAAGCAAAACCAAATCACACGCATCGGCTTCAACAGGTGCATACATGAACGCTGTCGACACGTCAGCTGTAAGAAGGCTCACGCTTTCAACCACTGAGAAGGCAAGGACCACTCGCAGTGAATCTAAACTGCTTGTTCGGGCATAGATGCCAGATCGAAAAGCGCTTTCCGCACCAGAGGCATAGTCGCGAACGACCAACCGGGCACGACAGAGGATCGCAGTCTTCTGGGTAAAAACCCACCTCGCCGTGAGGATTTGCACTTCATGCTCAACTGCGATGGTGCGACCCTTCTTCTCAGGATAGGTGGCACCAACTTCCAATGTCTCCAGTTGCACCATTTCTGTGCGAATGCCTTCAACCACCTGGTCATGCGCTATGGGGTGCCCTGTCAACTCATCACACACACCCTCAGCGATCTGTACATCGATTTGGTTTCCCCCAAACTGGACAGAGATGGAAGAACCTTGACCTTCTGCCTCGACTTCACCCACAACCTCATCACACCTGGAGGTACCTGCCAAGAACTCATTCATTGCTTCGTTCTGGGCGTGCTGGATGACTCGATCCAAGATCATGTCAAGGTCCATAGGTTCTCCACCCCCTTCTGGAGCTAAGCTCCCATCTGGCAAAGGAATTTCGACCTCCATGTCTCCATCCCCTTCTTCACCTGCAACCTCCCCACCTGCACCTGCACCACCTGAGTCCTCAAGTGGCCTCTTCACTGACCTCTCCGGGTCATGAACTGGTGGCGGAGGAAGAGCTTGTTCGCCACTTCTGGGATCAACATAAGCACCCGCAAGCAGAGGAAACAAGACGTTCACGTCATACCATGGTGATTGGTCCCTAACTCTGAAAGTGTGACCCTTGATCACTTCCCTCACTCCAGTGGAGTCAACAGAAACAGGGTAAACCAAACAACCACCACCTGTGCTGTACCTGGCCCCCAAATAAGCACCAAGCACCATCCTCTGGCCTTGCCACTTCTGTGCATGAACTGGCTTCACAAAACCCATGATCCCAAAAGGAAAAGTTCGTGGTATCTGACCTCCTCTCTTCTCTCTCAGAGATTCCAAAGGAGTGCCACCCCACTTGCGCTCACAAAAACCATTGAAAGTCCTATAGGTGTACCCAACCAGATACCCCATCAGAGGTGATTCCAAAGCCAACCTCATGCCTAAATGAGCTTCCAATTGGTGAACAAACCTTCTTTCATGATCCCCACAGCACGTTCTACACCCTTGGCCTGTGGACGATTCTCCGAAATGTTCCTCCAATGGAAGCCTCGACAGTTGGACCCTCTCAGAGACCTCTGCATCAGGTTCAGCAAGTAGGCTTCGTTGTCAGTGGCCACTTCCAAAGACAAACCTCCAACACCGATCTCATTCAAAACAGAGACAGTGGACTTCACGTCCATCTCCCGGTCACCACCTAGAACCACCATACCAATCATGCCAGTCTGAATCATGAGCAGAACCAACACCTTCCAGTGCCTTCCACCTACAAACATGATGTCAGCTGCAAGATCACATGTGCTTGACTCCTGGTCCTTTCGTCTCCTTGCAGGCGTCCGACCTCTTGCCTGAACACACGCATCACACCCTCGATCATACGGCCAATGTCCTCGACACTCATGCTCGTACAACAAACTGCCTTCCAGCTCGGGTGATGGATCCTCCAAATCCGACGAATGTGGACCTTCAGGGTCATAATGGGGCAACTCCCCAGGTGGTTCGTCAACCTCGGAACCTGCCTCAACCATCGGACCTTCGGCCTCCGCCTCCGGACCAACCTGATCGGGGATGGAAGGAGTGTACTCCTCCATGTCATCACTCTCCAAATCAACGGTTTTCGGTAACCCACGGAACATCCGGACCCGCTCGGACACCTCCGAACCTCCCGGAAACCCTTCCTGGTTCCTCCAGAACGCAAGCAAAGAAGCAAAATCCGTCTCAGATCTCCCAAAAACCTCCGACAAAGCCTCCGGATCCTCGTCCGGACCTTCGGAAAAGAAGTCAAAATCCAAAAACTGGCTTTCACAGCTCACAAAAGAAGAGTTCGACTCAACCTCCCAGGTGTCAAACTCAGAAGTGAAAGAGGCAAAATCTCCCTGATCATCCTCATTCCCCTTCTCCAGCGTATCGGGCTCATCATCAAAAGACAAAATTGGAAAAGAAACAGGTTCATCACCACAAAAACGAAACATACGACACACATATGAAAACGACTGCAAAGAACCAGGCTGAGTGCTCCTCACTTCTCGACCCTTAGTTCTGGACTTTCCTGCCTTAGAAACTGGTCGTGCCTGTTCAGTCACTGCATCGTTTTGCATTTCACTCTCGTTTCTGTCGTTTCTGTACTGCGTGTGTGGTGTGACCGTACTCTCAGTGCTTCGTGCTTCAGGTGTCTGGGTCTCTCTGATCTCTTCTTCTGGGTTCGATGACATCAACCTCCATTGGAGCAGGACCTTTGGTCGCTTTGCCTCCGCGTCTGGCCGGACTCGGCTTTGGAATCAGATCAACCTTCAACCACGAAGCACGCTCACATATCCTCAGTTGAAAAGTGGTCCTCTGACCATTTTCCAAAATGCTTTCGCGGGCTCCTCCTAACTTGGTCCACCAACCAGTCTCAGACAGAGCATAACAGCCAATGACATTCAGCTTGATCCGCGCCACCACTACTCGCTGCATGACTACAGGGACTTTGCCTACCTTGAACTCTGGGTCTACCATCCCTGCAGTGGGAAGAATATGATCCCCTGCACCTCTCAGGATTGGAGCTGAGCCTTGGTACCAATGCTTCACCTTGTAAAGCTTCAAACATTCCTCAGCAACAATGTGGCAAGTGGCACCTGAGTCTACAAGCCAGTGGGTCTTGAGATCCTTTCCCAAGTCCTGAGTACTCAACAAGTGCTCAAGAGGATGAGTGACGCTGTGCACTACAGGCTCGCTTGTGGAGGCTTCACCCCTTCAGTACTCTCAGTACTCCTCGCAAGAACCATCATTGCGACTTCGTCTTGGTCTTCATCGACCTCGGGGTCTTCACCTTCCTCTTCAGCTTCCCACTCTTCACCGTCCTCTGTTCTCGAAGCTTGTTTCTCTTTCCCTTGCCCTTGCCCTTGCTCTTTCCTTTTCCTTTTTCTTTTCCCTTGCCTTTGGTTGGAAAAGGCTTCTTCACAGGGTCTGCTCCATCCTTTTTCGATGGTCGCTTGTCAGGATGCTTCTCCCAACAATCTGAGGCCACATGGCCGCTCTTCCCGCAGTGTTTGCAGCGCTTGGATTTGGGGCACTCTGATTGCACAAAGCCAGGGTCTCCGCAGTGCTTCGAATAGGAGAACCCTGAACAGCATGTGCCCTCTCCATAGTTCCAGTGGCACGACTGCGAATGTAATACTCAGTCACTGCTCGCCAAAGCTGTTGGACCGTCTCTGCACCGCTGATACGTTGGACATGTTCTGACACCTTTTCAGGCAAATTTCTCAAATACAGCAAAAACTGATCTCCCTCATTGATCCTCAAACCAACCAATGCTCTGGCCATCACACTTGCCTCAAGCATACTGTGAAATGATTCGATCTCGGTCTGGATCTCTCGAAGCACATCAATCAAACCATCAATCGAAGGTTTCTTGACAGTGAACTTCAAAACAAGCTCTCTGTAGTAAAGTGCCTCCTGCCTGCTGCAAATGGAAAACTCACGTCGAATCAGCCTGAACAGTTCATAACCATTCGCATCAGCTGCCCCACGGGGCCATGATCTGATTTCGAATCATGTGTTCAATCTTTGGGTATCCAGTGAATGCTTGCTGGATCAGATGGAACAATCGCTCTGAGATCCTGATCAGCTCCTTGCAAAACAATGGGTTGTTCCATGCGCAATGCCTCTCTCAATTCTGGTCCATATCGGTCGTGAATGAGACACAACCAACCTCCCAGCTTTCTGCCCAATCTCTGAACCCTGAAAGTTTCCTAGACCTGCTCATCCACTGCTTGTAAGATGGCATGGCATTCCAGGAATCCACTTGGTGTCCATGGTAAGTCGTTCACGGTCTTGAACACCAACTTGTGATTGTTGTTACTGGGCTTGTTGCTGAGGTTGCTGTTGTTGCTGTCGTCTCAAAACCTCCATCTTTACTTGTCCCAATTGCAGTTGTTGATTCATCAAACCAGTCAACCAAGGATCAACTGAGGGAGGAGACCTTGAAGGTCCAGAAAAAGGCAAACCATCTGCTTCTACTGTCGATTCCATCCAGGTGGCAAAACCAAAAGAAACACCAGGTCCACTATCGTTCAAAAACCTTGTTCCGGCACAAAACTCGGCTGCTGAGATTGCTGCCTACCTTCTTGTTGAACAGGCGCTCCCAATTGATCCTGACCTCCCGTCAAGACACCTCCAGGCTGCAACCTATCACCAACATGCGAACATGATTGTGGCAAATTTAAAGTTCTCGGCATAGGAGTGTCTGAGAGCAGCTAGTGCAGCATTTGAAGTTTTCCGAAGTATTCGGAGGTTTGGGAGAAAGGTTTCGCACCGAGGGGAGGTAGGTAGTCTTCCGTGTAAGGTGCTACCCGGAGTTTTTTGTGGTGGCGGAGCGTGGAGCTTTCAGGAAGAATGTCCAGTCCTACCGAGCGACGGACAGCATCGCCAACGAGGAGGCGACCAGTGAGTATGGAAGAGTGTACAGGTCGAGAGAGATCTCCACCACCAGATCCAGCAGGGAGTGCTGCTGCAGAGATACCGGTACCGAACAGCCCTACTCCAACGGGGAGAACGTTTCAAGATGATTTCAACTCACCTCAGATGCCTGCGAGTCCTACGGGTGGACAGGGATTGACGCAGGAAGCGTTGATCGAAGTATTGAGAAACCAGCATCAAAATATTGTTCAACAGCAGAACTTGATCGCTGGACAAGGAGCACAAATTTCAGAACTGACAAGCTAGTTTCAGGTTTGGTTCAGATGCAGACTGATGTCTTGAAAGACCAAGCTCAACGCGAAGCGGATGAGCGTGAGAGAAAGGCAGAAGAGGAGAGAAAAGCTGCAGAGGAAGCTGCTACATCCAGTACACTGAGAGCAGGATCACTGCTCACCTCAGCACCCAAGAAATCTGACTCAAAATATTCTGGAAGCAGTGGAGGAAAGATGGAGAGTTACATACCGAACTGTCCACAACTTGGAACTGTCCACAACTTGAGATCAAAGATTCAGGAAGAAGACATGAGATCAACACCTGGTTATCCTTCCGAGAGCGATTTGGATCGTGGTTGTGCCTTTTGGACGAGTGCTACGCAGCGGAATTGCAAGAGGCAGTGAAGCAAACAACTACCATTGAGCAAGGGAAACTTGCCCCGGAAGCCGCAGTGAGGAGTAGTAAACTGTATCACTGGATGAAACAAGCAATGTCAGGATACAAGAGGGGATTGGACCTCGCAGTCCTGCAGGAACGAGAGCAGGGAGGACTCACGTGCGGATATGAGTTGTTCAGGAGAATCAACAATTTGCTTGGAGTTACGACTCGAGCGGAAGCACTGTCACTGCGGGAAGCAGTGATGAGACTTGATGTGAATGGATTGAAGCAACTTGGATGTCCATCAGCAGGGAGTATCAAGAACCCGTTGGACACATGTTTGTTCCTTACACAGGAGTTTGCACGCTTGCGAGATCAGTGTGCAGCATTCGCAGATCTCCAGATGATGGAGGTGGACCAGATCATGGTCATGATGAGGTGCTTACCGCAAGAAATTCACCGACACCTTGCGTTCCACGGGAAGTCTTCGACTTTACGAGAGTTGATGGAGTCACTGGAGTTCTATGAACAGCAATCGAAAGCACTCGACTTTTCCAGAGACAGTCACAAAGGAAATCCTGTTGGGTATGACCGACCACCCAAGGGAAACCCCAAAGGAGGGAAAGATGGCACACCAAAGGGTGAAGGCAAAGGCAAGGAGATTCGATGTCGTCGATGTGGGAAGCCAGGACATGTTGAGAAAGATTGTTGGTCAAAGTCACCAAAGCGTACCGATAAGGACAAAGGAAAGGGAAAAGGCAATGAGAAAGGTGGCAAACCAAAAGGTGGAAAGGATCGTTCACATTCGCCTTACGACCCAAAGAAGAAGGGAAACCCAAAAGGTGGCAAGCCTAAAGGAGGCAAAGGGGAACCCAAGGGCGGAAAAGGACCGAAAGGCGGGAAACAGAAAGGAGCACGTGCCAGTGTAGGAGAGGAGGATGAAGAAGACATTCTCGGAATGGGTTGTGTGCTAGACATGACAGTACCACCCGATGTCCTACTGAACCAGCTTCACAGCTATGGCGACCGACTGACGACGTCCAGTGTCGCGGACGCCGATGCCACTGATCCACACTTTTTGGTGGACAGTGGGGCAAGCATCCACTTGATCAGTCAAAGTCTAGTGGATGAGGGATACCTGCAGATTTGCAGGGAGTGGGCCGTCAATGAACGATGCACCACAGCCAATGGACAGGAAATGATCTTAAATCGGTGTGTCGAAGCAGAGTTCAGCACGCATGCTCTCAAAAGTAGGCATGTTAGCTTTGTAGATTGCGATGGAGCCGCCGCGTCGTCGCCTTGTGCTGCTTCGCCTGTTGCTGCTTCGTCGAGAGCCGCCGCGCCGTCGCCCGCAGCACCTGCTAGCTCAAGCCTGTCACCAGTGTCGCGCAGCATTTGCGCTGGCAGCCAACTGCAGAGGCCGCAGAAGCTCAGAGTCACAGGTCTGATCGGATATGGACAGGTTAGTTTGCTGAGTGTTGCACTTCTTGCCAGTAAAGGTTGGACGTTTTCATGTTCACCTGGCAAGAGCTGTTCCCGAACCTCCAGAGAGGTAGATAAACCGGCGAAGCCACCATGTTTGTCCCTCTCACATTTTGGAGGTCACGACCAGGTTCCAAACAGAACTAAGAGTAGTAGAACTCATCTTGACATTTTTCTCTGGTGCAACGTGCCTTGGATTTCAATTGTCCACCCAGGAGTCATCGACATTGACATGTCATCGTCACTCCATTCATTGCATTACCCGTCCGATGTTGAACCCAGTTCGCACCATGTTGTTCGTTATTCGACCATGCATGAAGCAGTTCAAGATTCGGTCTTGCATGTTGCAGAGCGTGAAGGTTCAAGTTCGGTGCACGAGCGCATTGACTGTGCGGACCCCGTCCAGCCCAGGTTTCGTCGAGTGGAGCATGCCTTCGGACGCTTGGGTCGATACCACGGAGTTGAGCGGAGAGAAGAAGAAAGAACAGAGTCCGGACACGGTCATGGAAGAACCGACCGAACCAGCGCCAGGCACTGTGATCGCTCAAGGCGAGCAACAGGATGCGGAAGAGGAGCCATCGGAACCGAGGGAAGAGACGCGGAGAGTTGTCCTTGTCACGATGGAACCAGAGGAGAGTACCGAAGTGATCGTGAAACCTCCAGAACAGGAACCCGAGAGGAGCACAGAAGTTCCCGAGAAGCCTTCAGAGCCAGTAGAGGAAAAGGGATTGGAGACGGAGAAGCGCGAGTCAGGAGATCCAAAGGATCTTCCAGAGCCAGAGATCCCAGAGAAGCCTTTTGTCGCGGAAGAGAAAGCTCAGGAAGCAACATCCGAGCAGGAAGTGAAGTTTCGGATGAAAGCCTGGTCAAATTGGCTTCATCGACAAGATCAGAAGGACGAGGAGAAGCGGATCAGAAATCGCGCCAGACAGCGAGCGTTGAGACAGCAGCGCCGGTCGGATCGAGAGGCAGGTCTTCAGCAAGCGGTTCGGAAGGGACCATCGTTGCGACGGTCGTGGACTGTGACGGTGGACGACCCACTACCGAAGGGGTCAGTCCAGAAGGTGTTGAAGCATCACACCAAAGCCCCGCGGCGAGAGCGGATTGTAAAGCTGCGATTGATCGAGAGAGAAGTTCAGGCCTCCAGAGTCACAGCCAAGGGCGAGTACATGATCCAAAACAAGCATCGCGCTTGGATCGCTCCCAAGGCACGTCCGCAGGCGAAGTCGTCGGGATCTCGTGTGAGAAAGGAGTTCGTCGAGATCCAGCCCCAGAGGGGAGTCACGATGGTGAGCCTTACCGGTTCGGAAGCCTCAGATGTTGGGGACCTGGAAGAGATTCATGGAGCTCTTCCGGAGAGCGCTCCGACACCGACCAAAGGTCCAAAGAGCGCTTCGTCTGGTTTAACCGGCCACGAGCGGATCACGTCCGAGACCATCGTGCGTATCCACGCGGATGCGCAAGGGGGAGTGTCGGCGCGACGGCAGGACATAAAACCTGGAACCGCGTATTACATGAAGAGGAAGCCCGAGGAACCGGGGAATGTGAAGTACGCGTCTCAGGTCCGAGCGATCTGGCGTCCTTCAAGCAACGCAGCGGTATCGATAGAGGCTGCATCCATTTCTGGATCGGAAGCAGGTCACCAAGTCCTGACCTTGACAGAAGAGAATTTACGCCTTCACGAAACCACCAGAAGGGCACCGAGACCAACCCCATCCTTGCTACCAATGAAGGCGAAGGCAAAGCCGGTGGGACCTCAACCCCCACCGGGTCCACCCCCAGGGTGGCAGGATCCAGCAGTCGACAGACCGGAGGAGACGGCAAGCCCGGCAGTTGCCAAGCCGAAGGAACCAGCGAGTCCGGTAAGCGTCGATCCGGAGAAGATGTTGGCAGTGATTGCTCAGACTGGAGTTCCGGAGCCGAAAACTCCACCGGTTCCGGGGCCAAAGACGCCACCGACACCAACGACGAGACCCAAAGCGAAATCGCGACCGCTCACCGAAGAGCAAAAAGCGGTGGCAGACGAGGTGTTAGCTCAAAAAGCCAGAGACCTCCTCAAGGCAGCAGACCTCAAGAGGGATACCGGGACCCTCGAAGAGGAGAAGCCGCCCACGGCATCAGGATCAGGCGCCAAGAGAGTACCGAAGTACTTGGCACATCTGACCGACGAGGAGCGCGAGAAGCTTTTTCGATCAGAGCTAGCATCCGAGCGACAGGCAGGAGCGATCGAATGGGAGAAGGAACTCAATCGCCAAGCGAAAGAAGAGGAAGAACGCCGGAAGGCGAAGGCGCTGTACCGTTCAGAGAGGATGGCACAAGCCTTGGAGCATGGAAAGGAGGTTCAGCGTCGCCGGCAGGAAGAGTTCGAGAAAGGAAAACAAGATCTTCTGCAATGGAGGGCAGAAGAGGAAGATCGAGAGAATTTGAGAAAGGCGAGACGAATTTCTCTCGAGCAACCCGCAGTGCCACCGAAAGCGGGAGGAGTGGTTCTGACACCAGCGCCAAAGGCAATGTTGGAACCGACGGTGATGGTGGGGGAGAGTCCCGCTACGCCGCCAGAAGCGCTTCAAGCGCCATTGTCCGAGGAAGAGATTGCGTACCGCAAGCAACTGCAGGAGCATCTGTCCAAGTTTTCGGACAAGAGGGAAGACGCGAAGTAGGACGCGATGTCCGAAGCGTCGGACGCGAAGGAAGACATGATACCCAAAGCGTCCAGGTTCCTCCCAAAAGGGGAGTCGAGCCGCCGATAAGAGCCAGAGCGCATCTTTCGAATCCAGCATTCGACGCCGTGCGCAAAAAGGAAGTCATTTGCGCCGTTGAGTCAGAGCCTGAGTTCGAGTTCGAATATCCCATTAAGCTACGAGGTAACAGACTAGCTAAGCACATTTTGCAGAGTCACACACCTTATGATCCAAGCTGTGCAGTCTGTCTCATGAGCAAGGGATTGAAACGAGCGCCAAAACGCACAGATCAAGTCACCAACGAGATCCAGATGGATATTGCCAATCTATGCACCCATCCAAAGTCTCCAAACATGTATAGGTATGTTGTGATGTGGAATCGAACGCACGGGATGATAGCAACAGCTGCAATCTATGTAGATCAAGCCTCGACGATTCGTGTTTTGACAGCTGCCATCAACCATTGTTCGTCCACAGGTGCGATGGTTCTCAGTGATGAAGGCCGTGACTTGACTGCGCTCATTTCGGAACTCATTCGATTGAAGATTGTCTCAAGGCATGAGACTAGTCGTCCAGGAAGACACGCAACTGGAGCCGAGAGAGCAGTTAGGACCCTCAAGACTCAACTAGGATGTATTCGTACAGTGTTGTACCAGCACGGACTGATGCTAGGTAGTGAAAGCCTTCGATACGCTGCAGCAAACGCTTGTCATGTTCACAATGCATTTCAGCTGCAAGCCAACAGTTCGCTGACACCGTATCAACGTATGCGCATCAGTGTAACTAGTTCAGGAGAAGTCCCAAACACCAATCGTGTGATGCCATTTGGATGTTTGGTTTTTGCCAGGCCGACTGATGGGTACTTGGAAAAGGTCAGAGAAGCAAACGCTCGTCACTTTGTTCCAGGCATTTACTTGACCCCAAAGTTATCTTCGTTAGGTCACTTCGTTGCCTTCGAAGGTTCACAGGATGAGACTGTGGTTGTGCCTGTTCGAGACTTGAAGATTGCCGCACCGATTCGTTTTGTCGCTGGACTTGGGATGTTGTGTGAAATTCCAAATTCCAAGAGTGGAGTGAAGCCAGATAGGATTGAAAGACTACCGAATGATCTTTCGAAACCCCAGAAATTGGTTGATTTGCCCATCCATGAAGGGGAACCACCTTGGTATTGGAGTGACGTGAATAAGACTTCGAGATGTCCAGCTTGTTCGAACGGGAGTGAAACAGGTCATTCAGTGAAGTGTCGGAACCGTTACAAGAAGTATCTTGAAGAAGAGTACAAACGGATAGTACCGATCGAAGACGAGTCGTCTGTGCCCGTAGTGCCTGAAGGATTGGAAGAAGGCTTGGATACCGAAGGAAAGCCTGAATCTCAGCAAGAGTCGGGAGAAAGAGTTCCAGAATCAGAGTCAGAACGAGAGAAGAGGAAAAGAAAGTCTATCGATGATGAGTGGGATAGATTTCATCGCGAGCATGAAGAGAAAGAGACTGGAGAGAGATTTCCAGAGTTTGATGATGTACCGTTCCATGCGCCAAAGGGACAGGAAGCGGGTACCGAACCGACGCCAATGCAAGAGGATCCAACGAATCCATATGAGATCGGAAAGAATCCGGAACCTATCGAGGATGATCGGATGAGTGAAGGCTATGAGCCAACAGAAGTACCGGAAGGGTACAGAGCACCCGAATCACCCGGGGAGAGTCCCATGGACATTGATTTGTTCCAGAAAGTTCCAAGAAGAGGAAAGAACCGAAATCATGACCATTGGGAAGTTGACCTTGACAAGCTTGTGTTGAGAAGAGTTCACCACAGAAGTCGAAAATGTGTTTTTGCGGCATCATCACTGCCATTGCCGATGCCTGAGGATCAGCTGGTAGGTATTCAGAGGACGTACTACGTCGATGCTGTTGATGAAAGGCCAGTCGATGAGATTCCAAGGGACCAGTTCAAGGTCCATGTCAGCGAGTTCGGAACCCAGACCGCGCCATTGAGGCGTCATTGGAAAGGGTTTACCGAATTGCCAATCAAGCAGCTCTACATGTATGATCATCAAGGTAATGCCATTGCGAGCTTATCAGATCTAGGTAAAGAGTTGTGGGAAAAGGTGAAAGACCCCTTGTCAAGATGTTCGGATGATGAGGTTGAAAGGTTCTTGTCATCAGTTCAAGAGGGGGTACTTGAGTATAGCAGGAAGGTTCCAAAGGAAACCGAGGAGTCCAAGTTCGACGCGAAGGCCGATTCGTGCAAAGTATGGTTTGGAGGTAGATGGATTGTACTCCGAAAGCCATCAAGAGCGACTTCAGATATAGGTGAAGGTCCATTAGATGTGGATGCCACGTTCGAGGGAATGCACACAGAGGTCATTGCCCTAGAGAAGCACAGGACAGGTCAGGTCGTGAATAAAAATGAAGCGCAAGAGTATTGCCAGATGCATGGTATCCGAATCATCTCAACCCGATGGGTAGTTGTAAATAAGCATGATGCTATCAAAGGAGACATCGTTCGATCGAGACTTGTTGTCCGTGATTTCGCCACAGGTCCGTCAGCAGCCGAGTTGGGCGTTTCAAGCCCTACAGCGTCATCAGAGGCGTTGAAGGTTGTGTTGTCTTATCTTGCTCAGAAATCAAGTTTTCGAAAGAAATCAAAGAAAGGAGGAGTTGGAAAGACAGCATGGGTTTTAGATGTAAGCACAGCATTCTTGCATGCCCCCGTGATTCACCCAGCGGTAGTTTCATTACCGACTGGGATGGAAGATGAAGACGGAGAGCCTTTGTTTGTCATTCTTGAGAAAGCGATGAACGGACTTCGTTCTGCAGGAATGTCATGGTATCGTCACCTAGCCGATCTGTTAGATCAAGAAGGTTTGACAGCATGTGTGACGGAAAAGACAATCTTCGCCGGAAGATATCGAAAAGGAGTTGCAGAGACGGAGGAGGAGAATCACTTGATCGTTCTGATGTATGTTGATGATTTGCTGGTTGTCGGAGACGATCGAAATATTCAGAAGCTCGTTGATGAATTATCAAAGAAGCTTAGACTGAAAGTCACCGGAAAGCTTGAAGAAGACAGAATTCGTTTTCTGGGAAAGGTGATCGAAAAGGAAGAAGATGGAACGATTGCCTTGTACATGGAGAAAGAGTACTATGAAGGCATGATGAACTTGTATCCAGGAGGAAAGGAAAGTCAAGCGA
>CAXAMN010023227.1:3398-18190 GCA_963970005.1 Durusdinium trenchii | reverse complement strand
GCGGCGGCCTCCAACCTTATAGCGATCTCCTCCAACCTAAAAGAGCAGGTAGAACGTAGAATACATTGTGTCAACATGCGACCTTGTCATAGATGAGCGCCTTTCAGCCTTTTTGGACGTTTGCAGCTTGGCACCCCGGACAGTGTGAAGGTGGAAGGGTTTTCCGTTTTTCAGGTCCACAGCAATGTCCACCACCAGTGGTGCCGCCATTCCACCCTATCACGTTGATTGAGTTCAGAGTAACCCTGGGGTGGGTTTGGTAGGTCTTCTTTATGCCCCAGCCTTATATCTCTGCACAGCGGGCGCTAATGAAAACACAAACTTCCATAGCACGTTTTAAACCTGTGAGACAAGCAAGAAAAACGAAAGGAACAAACAAGAAAGATTCAAAGGTCGGAAAGGAAAAAATAGGAAACAAGAAACAAACCGAATAGCGATGGCCTCCAACCTAGTAGCGATGGCCTTCAACCTAGAAGCGATGGCCTCCAACCTAGTAGCGATGCTTCAACCTAGAAGCGATGGCCTCCAACCTAGTAGGGACGGCCTTCAACTTAGAAGCGATGGCCTCCAACCCAATAGCAAAAAGGAGACAATGAAGAATGGAGTGACAGTGAAATACAAGAAACAATTGTTCGCGTTCAACCCTAGAAAAATGTTCTTCCGCTTCGCCCTTCAACTTCTTCGACTTGACTATCCCTGAGCACCATGCAAAACCGTCAATTGTCCTTTCTTCCTGTTCTTTTCCCAGGCTTTCTTTCAGCAAGAACGTTTTCACACAAAAATATCGACTCGACAATTTCCACCTTCAACTCTTCAATTCCAACCTTGTAGTGAAAGCGCGCCATCAGAGCAAAACTCAAATTGAATCAAAGCGATCCAAACTCAATGAGACACAAACATATATGTATATATATATACATTTTTAACTTTGTGTGTATGCTCAAGGGAGCCCTTTTTATGACCACACAACTGGAATGTGCAAAGGTTGTGATGCAGACTGTACGTGGTGAAATGAATTCAGCCTTTACACCACGGGCCCACCCGCAAGTGAAAGTGAATTATTCAAGAAAATTGAATAACAGAGTAGAACCAAGAACCAGGAAGCACCACAACCAGCCCATCTAAAGTGAAGTCAGAACAGGAAGAGCACCACAAACTCCACGAGTCACTTCCGCAGCGAAGTGTGAAACAAAAGTAAATTGGGGAGAAAAATGCGAATAAGGGCCTTGGAGGAAGGTGAAGGATGGTCGAATTTCATCTGCCAGTGCGTTCATCCTTCCAACGGCCTTGTATCGCCACGTAATCAAATCCTTTTTGAGCACCGTAAAAATATGTTGCGCTGCCACAACGGAGGCTACAAGGGACCAGGTAAGATCAAAGACAGAAGCCAGTGCATTGAAGAACGGTCCCAAGCTGCGACACATCGCGAACCCTCCTTCTGGGCAGACACTTCCAACACATTGATGCGCTGCGTACGTTGCCAAGGGTAGGACAACTTCGTTTTCCATTGCCATCGATATGCCGGATACGGGCCAATCGATCCATCCTCTTTGGTAGACTCTGCAAGGCCTATGCGGAGGCTTTGAAAGCGGGGATGAGCACAAGAGTGACTATCCCGTTCGGAGTTCAGAACTGGGATGCAAAGATAGCCATCATCCTTGCAGCCCTGAAACGTTCTACAAGGGGTACGCAAAATGATGAAGTGGCCGAGAATTCTCGCAAGGAAGTGCTCAGCATCGTTCGGACGATGGATGTGGGCCGCGAGCAAAGGCATTTAAGGCATTTGCGATGGCCCTTCAGGCGCATCTATATTCGAGGGAAAGAGGTCCGGCTTGAGGAATACTTAGCCTCAGCTGCAGAATCAAATTTCAAGATGCCGTCCTCGTCGTGGACCTATACGGCAATAAACCTGGGCGTCGTGGGAATACAGGCGTGCTCACTGCCACGCGCAGTTCAGGGATGTTGCGCAAAAAGCTTGTCCACTTCGCCCGACGACCTCCAAAGCAGCAAGTAGAAAAGTAAGAGTGGAACATCCCTGTCCTTGAAGCCAATTCGCTCCAAGCAAGCAAACCTCTTCCTCAGGCGTCTTGAAACCCCTTCAAGCTTTTGTTGTGGCCATTGCATTGCCAATTGCCACGTCGAACCAGGATCTGCTCTGACGGGTTGAGATGATCCAGTTTGCAGGGCTTGTCAACACTCCGCACAGCTTTTGGTCCTTGTAACCCCTCGCAGCAGAAAACGTCTTGCTTCGACTGGCCATCAGCTTCATACTCATCTAGCCGATCCTTACCCTTTTCAATAGCGTAGTCCCAGGGATCGTCCTTCGCGAGGATGTCTCGAGGCGGTCGCACGCCCACCCCCGCCAAAAAAATAGCTTCGTAGGGGTAAATTTCAATCCACTGAAATTCCCGAACACGGGGGCTGGAAACATGTCACGGGCGCACCTGGATTCTCGATGCTTCACAGTGCCTGTTTACAGAGCACAAGGCTCCGCCACAGCGCACCGGACATGGGTATTGCGTCCACCCTCTACCACTCTGAAAGTCATACTGGCACGCGCGGCAATGATCCGCGTTAATTGACCACAGGAGGTGCATGAACATCAAGCAACCTCAGTGGCAACCGGACTGCCCCCACCTGACGGCGAGGCATCAGCGCAGCTCACCTCCCGGCTGAGGGGTGATTGGATCAACATACGAAGGGTCTCATCAGTGACCTGGTAAGTCGCTCCCACCGGAGCGGCCCTTGCCTTTTCAATCGCCGTCAAGACATTAGCCCTCCCTGAGAACATCGACCGTTTGAAAGTCGCCAAGAAGGCCGTCTTTGGTCAGGAGGCCTAAGCTCACTTCAACGTAAGCCCGTAGCTTGTCGCTCTGGAGCTTGAGATCTCCAAGTTCCCCGTTGAGCTCGCCTCCTTGTAGCCCTACGGCATGACCAATTGCTTTCCAATGTTCCTCCAACGTAGCCCTTTGCCAAGTCCATATCAAGGCGCCTGAATCTCGTTGTATTTGTCCATGTATACGAGAGTGAATTTCTTCTCGTCCGGCAAGGAGCTGCGCTTTTCGGTGGGTCGGGCTTTCCCAAGACCAAATTTCTCACAGCTTCTTGAATCAAAGCCACCGCTGTCTTCTTTCAGCAGGAACCGCGGAACGCCACCCCGTCGGGGTGACGCTCAACGCAGGTCGGACCAACTTACCTTCCAGTAGTCCAAATGCGGAAGAATCCACTTTTTTGCTGCGTGAGAGAAAAGGTAACCATATACATCCGGCGCAGCAAACAAGCTGAACGCACTCTGGAGATCTTCACTGTCGTGCAAGAGTCCTTCGTCTTCTTCAAGAAGGGCGCCAGTCAGTTGACCAACACAACGTATCTTGGGCGCCTCAGCAATCTTCTCCCTGTAGACTCGTTTGCGCTGAGATGCCTTTGTCTGTCCCGCTTGCTGTCCGCTCCGGACTATGTTGAACCATTCCTCATCAGTTACTCTGGAGCGCCTGCTTCAGCATCTTGTCCGGGGTGTGGAGAAGGCTCCTCAGCAAGGCGAAAGCTTTTCTGTGATAGGAATGCCTCCACGGGCTGGATGGCTTGTCCTGGCCTTGCCCACACCAGCAAAACTTTATCACTCCAATTCTTCCATGTATTCCACTGGGTTTCCAACGTACCCATATCTATTTGAACTGAAGAGTCACGCCAAGATTCTCGTGGTGCCCCGGAAACAATGTTTGCTGTGATGACTTGGGCCATCTGGCCACAATCTGAAGTTCCGACAATTCATCAGCAATGGGCACGCCGACCGCCTTGCTCCAGCCGACACAACAGTGGTAGTTGATGACACAGATCACCGTCTTTACCCAGAACTCAATGGCATCCGTCACCCCAAAAAAGGTCAGTAGTGACCCTCCACGGCGGAATCGGCAGCAGATCACCAGAACGTCCCCGCTTTCTTGAATGGAGGGTTGCGCGGTCACGCAAGATGATCGAACAAAGTTGCCGAGCGGGGTAGGTGGAACAACCAGCGCATACAGGCGTTGCCCTAAATCATTGAAGTGTCATTCGCTTGAAAAGCTCCTTCACCATCGCAACCCGTCCTTGCACACTCTCGCAGGGGACAACATCAATACCATGGGAATTGATCAGAGATCCATCATCATCACGGTCTGAGAGTTCATTGATGACGGTCTCTGCCCACTATGGAAGGTCTCCGTGGCAAAAGTGGCCGCTGACCAAGTTGATGCTCGGGCCGAATCAGTCCCAAATGCCCAAACGCTGCGCTCTGCCCCACCTGATCCGACAGGTACAGTTCGTCGAGCACGTTTCCGACTGCGACGCTCACCCGCTTTTACGCCCACTGCCCCCCCGGGGCAATCCGACTACTCACGGCGTCCCACTTCACACACATCGCTCTTTTCAACATCCCCTTGACCCAAGTGACTCTACTGCAAATAATCTCACCGGAGCTGATCTCGCGAAAAAGGGTCTGAGTGGAATTCTTGTTCCCGACGACGCTTGGTCTTGTGAGACATCCACTTGATGGAGTAGAACACAGGTTGATTACAAACATTCGCTCCAGCGCCTTTTTCCAACCACCATTCGTAGTAGGCGTTCTCCACGAGCAATACTTCTTGAAGTACCCTTTAATATCCGGCAGGTTCACCCATGGACGCGCGCGCGCTCCTTAAAGAGACTTGAATCCACAAGGCGATATGAGAATAAAAACTCGGAACTTTCGGGGCAATATACAGAAAATTAATTGATCGCATCTTGCGACATTCACATCACCCGTTAAACTGATTGTTTGAATCCTTGAAAATGACTTCCAGAAGACACAAGAGAGGATTCATAGATGTGTCTCGCAAAGCCCTAGCCATTGGGTTTCGGGCTCTATACTGCCCTTCAAGAAGAATGCTATTGCTTACAAGAATTTGAAACATATAAAAGCAACCGACAGAAACAGAATAAAACACCTGGGCGCCAGTCGCTATAGGCTAGGCGCCACACGTATTCGATGAGGGTGCGGACAACCCTTCTCAAAAGCACCAACTGGTAGCAGCGAGCAGCCGGTTCATCGGTCGCTTTGGCCAAACACACACTAACAAAGCCAACAGCCAAACAGCCACAGGCTGGCGTGCTCTTGGTTTTTCCAATCCTTGAAGAGGGATGTTTGGCCAAGGCCTTGGCCTGATGCTTTCTGTTCCTGACTGGACGGTTTAGCTGAGGTTCGCCTTGGCCACGCCAGGAAAGGCTGCGCGGTCCAAAGGCTCTTCTGCAGGGAAAACTGCATCGAAGTTCTGCTGGATCCACTGCGAGTCCTTCCACTTGCAGTTGGCCAAGTAACTAACTCGTGAAGTCCAACATGCTAGGGGCAAGGACGCTACTAGGAACAAAGGGCATCGCTACTAGGAGGAAGGACGCTACTAGTAGCTCCGGCCTTACTACTAGGAGCAAGGACGCTACTAGGAGCCAAGTAACTCGTGAGATCCAACATTTTGCTCACATCAAATTTCAAGAGCCTATGCCTGAGATCCCCTTGATGTAACAGGAAAAGATGCGCAGTTTTGCTACAGGCCGGGACAAAAACTGTGTTGGTCTCACCCACAAGTCGCAGTGGACTATCTGCGAACCTTTTTCTCAATCCAAAAGGGGCTGCGCAGTGGTTTCATGCATACTTCATGATGTTGGTTACGCTGCACATCTCTACTGTAGTCTACCTTGAAAATGCTTCACACTCCTTCTTTGTAGTGTGAGCGATCGAATTGTTACCTTAAGCTGCCTTTAAGCTCTGTTTCCATGGTTTCCTGCGCGCTTTTTCTCTTTTCTCTAAGGAACAGGGTTCCTTGAGATCGTTTGCGCATCTGGATGGTCTCTTCTCATCTCTGCACATGCTAGCAACTCTTCATACTTCTCTTTTTCCCTTTCAACCTGATCTGCTACCTCTTGCAGTCTTCTTCCTACTAGGTCCAGTTGCTCCATCTAAGGCTGCCTGCAACATCACACGATGACCTTGATATTGTCTTTCTGTTGCTCTCGTATCTTCCAGACTAATTGTCTCTCCACAAAGCCTCCATTGAGAATCAATCCACAATGAATTCTCCTGGCATAGTTGTGAAGAATGCCTATCTCTCTTCATGGTCTTCATTCTCTCTGATCATACTCTCAAGTTCTACCTGAATTCTGCTCCATCTGTTCTGAACCGAGCGTGTTCCATCGCTGTTGCATAGCAGTTGTCAATATGCTTCTAAAGCTTCCACATTGCAAAGGTCACTGCTGCAAAACCAATGTTTTTGATCTTGATGACCACAATTGATCAAAGCCTTCCAGCTTCCATTGGACTGTTCTATTCCTTCTCCCAATCCCCGCTGGTTCTTTTCATTCTCTTTCATGAAAGCTTCTGTAACCATTGGCTGCAAGCCCTCAAACGCTACCATCCTCACAATCTTGTCGGCCTTTCTTGCCAAGTCTTCTTCTCTTCAAACACCTTTCTCTCATGCTGTGCCAATGCCCAATGAGGTTCATCAAGTATCTGATTCTCTGTCCTCCAAGTGGTTGTGTATTGATGTCTGCGATGTTTACACTTGCAACATATTGAAGTCTTTCCTGCTCTGAATCCATAGCAGCTTTCCATCCAAATGTCTGACTTTTCCAACTCCTCTCTTCATCACAAGTTGGCGCGCACTTGAAGAATCTGCAAAGATGTAGTGGCCCACCTTTGTCCCAAGAGCAAACTCAAGAACTGAGCGGATGTAAATTCCACCTGACGCTGAAGAAACTGTTGCGCGCAACCCTGCTTCACATGAAGATAGGCTAATGATCTTCTGTGTCCTGCTGCTGTTGAACAATGGACAACTGTTCAATGCATGGAATCCTCCTGACGTTGACTTTCTCTCGCTTTTGTTTCCACTCCAATCTGAATCTGAAAATGTTTCCAAGCACCAATAGCTTTCTCCTTTCTTGATATAGCCTTCTCCTCTTGTGGAAAATCAACTACAAGTAGACAATAGTCCATAGTCTTCCTCAAGTATCCTAGGACCCTTCAAGCGGTGAAATGAGCTGTTGGGTTTGACATTCTTGAAGCCAATTCCTTCACTGTAAACGCCGCATCATACGTCTCTTGACATCGGTAGATACCTGATCCAACAATGCTTCTGAATAGGCTAATATTCTCTTGCCCTTGCAAGACTTCTGATTTGTCTTCCATCTGAACTGAATTGTCTGATGGTAGCTGTTGGCGTTTGATCTTCCTAATTTGCATAAGCTTTCAGCATCTGCTGGATGTAGTTACCTGGCTGGGTCCATAGTCCATCTTTCCCTAGGCCCTGGTTTGCACTTTCTCCTCAGGATGTTGAACTCATCGCCAATCTTCCCAATTTGCTCACACTGGCCAACCTGCTGCCTTTTCCAAAGCCTCAGGCACTGGCACCTTCAAGTCACCATTCTCCAAGGATTGCTCTCGACCGATGATTCCCCAACCATGTTCCATCTACCTTCCAAAACAATAAGTATGGGCTGGTTTACCTTTGAACTGAAGATCACATTCTCTTTGCGAAATACTTCAAGTCCATCAAGGTCATGCAAGGACCCGGCGGGGATACGGTTCCCCTGCGCATCTTGTGGCTTGGTCTTTGCACTGAACTCGCATTCTCCTTCCCCATGATTTCACATACTCAGAGGGAGTAATGCTACAGCAGCTCCACAGTCAGCAATGATGGCCACATCCTCATTTTCTTCCCCACGCCTCCTCACAACTGCTCAGCCTCTTTGATCTCTGGCTCATCATCATCCTCATCTCCAATATAGAAGTGAATCACTCGAATTCCATGGCCTTCTACTTCTTCATCCCTTTCTCGCAAGTCAAAGATGATTGGCCCACTGTTCCCAATTCACTGGTTTGGTTTCTGCTGAGCTACTCTGCTGGCTAACGTTGGCTTGTTGTTGGCCAACTTTTTGAGTAGCTACTCACTGATGCTCCTCCTGAATATGTTGAATATTGTTCCTCCAACAGTCTCGAGCAAGATGTCCTGGCTTTCCACAAGTGTAACATGTTGCCACACCTGGTCTTATCTTGTCTTGTCCTTTACCTTGCCCTTCTGATCACCTTCTTTACCCTTATGATCTCCTTTTCCGGTCTTTCCTTTGCGTTTGCCCTTCTTACCTTTTTCGTTGGCATCTTGGACTCGATCAATGTCCATTGGCATGGGTCTTTGATAGTCTGCACTTCTACTTGCCACCATGGAAGTAGCCCACTTCTGCTGAGAACAAACCCATTGCGACACTTGTTCCCTCAAAGTTGAGTATTGAACATTGTCGCCAATCGTCAAATTCAACTATGATTTGAGCTGTCAACCTACACATCTCAAAAGAATAGCAAATTTCAACTCTTCTTGAATTGTCGTCCCTGCCTTGACCGTCTCATCAAATACTTCTGCAAGCTTCAGAAGTTGAGGTTGTAGTGCACTGTTCATTGAAAATGCGGGCCATGTAGTTGTTGCTCCCAAAACTGCCACTCCTCAAGCCGCTAGCCTTTGAAGTTGGCTTCAAAGCTTTGATCAAACTCCTCCAGGCATCAAATCCGTTGGGATCATCTGCAGCTTTCACCAATTGTAGTGCTCTTCCCCTCATACGTGAAGCTATCAATCCATAGAGCTTCATACACCATGTCAAACTTCTCGTTTGGCTCGTCATGAGTCTCTTTCAAGTCTTTCATGTAGCCCTCATCAACTGCACTCAAGTATTTCTCAAGTACCCATGACCACTCTCCGAATGCCTTAATCTCTCCTTCTTGTGACTTAACATGTTGGGCTTTGCTAGCTGTTTTGACCAACCTGGTGTTGATGACTTCTTGTCTTCAACTGCTTTCTTCACTGCCTCAGCTGCTGATGCTGTTGCCAGCGTACTCTGCGCTATAGTTTGAAGGATTTCTCTGATCTCCTCCATCTCCAATGTCTTTCTGACACAACGAGTGTCGCTCGCAACAATTTATCACCAGTCCAGCTGCTTGTGTTCCAAAGGCCCCGAATCTATGGCTCGAAATCTCACCCGGGATCCTAGTGACCTAGCACCTTTTCTCTGGAGCTCAAAGGGGATTCCCGCTACCATGTGAACCTTTTTCTCAATCCAAAAGGGGCTGCGCAGTGGTTTCATGCATACTTCATGATGCTGGTTATGCTGTACATCTCTACTGTAGTTTACCGAAAAATGCTTCACACTATCTAGTCTAGTCTCCGAGTCTATTCAGTCCACTCAGTCCTCTGCTGTTGGAGGGAGCAACGAGATCTTTGTTTTCATATCCATCAAAACATGAACCTGGCGACAAACTGGCTTCTATTGACATGAAATCGACCGCAATATTGAACTGCTCTGCGGTTTTCGTTGAACTTCCAAGAGACCGATCAATGCACTGACCAAAAACCTGGAGCTAGACATCTCAAAACCATGACAAAAGAACTACAAAGTTTGTAGACTTCGACCCTGGGCATGCCCTGACGGCTCTACTGATTATTTCAGAGCGGTGCTGTACATACAGCCTGTCCACGAATGTTGGAGCTGAAATTCAAGAAGCCACCTGGCGACTTGTGTGACTTGCACAATCGGGCGACCACCACTGGCACAATCGGACCACCAAGCGGACTAACTGTTCGAAGTGGCCTTGCAAAAGCCTTTGGGAATCTGGTCATTTCTCCAAAACAGAATGCGCGGCAGTTGCCATCTCAGCTCTTAAAGCTTGGAAACCTCTCATCGATTAGGAAAACAAACCAATAGCGTCCGATCGCTCCGTTCGTAGCAAGGCCAGGAGCCTACCTAGTAGCGTCCGAACGCTCCTAGTAGCTACTTTCCTAGTAGTACGGCCAGAAGCCCCTAGTAGCGTCCTTGCTCCTAGTAGCGATGTGTTTCTTCCTGGCGTTCTGACTGTCAGTCATCAGCCGCCACCCAAATCGTCCCGAGAACGGATACGTTTCAAGCCTTTGTCCAGTGCGGGGAGTCCACCCGACAATGCATCAAACAGACCTGGCACGCCAACTAACAAGGGCATCGCTATTAACAGGTGCATCGCTAGTAGCTAGAAGCTAGTAGCTATTTGCTACTAGTAGCAAATGCACTTGTCACTAGTCATGCCGTATGCGGCGTCAGATCAGGGGGCCACAAGAGCCATACTGCATTCCACGATCGAAGAATATATCGAAGAATGGGCTCCTATAGATCTGTTTTTCCTTTTTCCCTCCTTCCTCTGACAACCATGGCCTTGCAACTGTTCCTCCAAATCCTCCCGATTGAAGAGCTGTCTCACCTGACAACCGAGCAAACCGCCATGCCGCTAACGGAAAACAATCCTTGCTCGGGGAATACATGGGTGTCTTTCGAGAAACTCAATCGCAACAAAAAGGTTTGGCAGCTGTAGTCAAACCGAAAATGGCCCGAGTCAACCAGGTTCCAGAAAGAAAGTTGCGCTGCTGTGCCTTTTCTCAGACTTGAACAGTCGTTGCAGCAGCTGTCTCTCACGCGAGAAAGCTACATCCTGCTTAATAGACGCAAAACTGCTGTAGCAGCGTACAACAAATGAGGATTGTCCAACAGTCTGCCCTGTGAAAAGTATAAGAACGTTCGATATTGCAAATGAATCACACAAAAAGCTTTGGACAACACCCACCCCACAGATCCGGATTATGAAGGAAAACACAACATCCCTCAATGCTGTTGGTGATTTGAGCAGTCATTCGGCAGAATACAGCTCTGCTTCTGCAAACTGGCTGTGCTAGGATGGAGGCCATCGCTACTAGTAGCAAGAAGCTACTAGGATGGAGGCCATCGCTAGTAGGTTGGAATTTTGTCATGATTGTTTCTTTCGCTCCTCGGTCCAACAACGTATTTCGCAAAATGGACGTCTCTTCAGGCCCCGAGCGGAGCTTTCCCAACTTGCGCTTTCCCGTGCGAACGAGATGCATGTTGTCGTATGGGACTGCTCTGGAAGCCTAAGGCATCCAGGAAATCCTCACAAAGAACTGCACGCTTGATTCTTGTGAGAATGTGTTTCTGTCTCTTTCTTGCTTTCACTCTGATTCTAGACTCTAGACCTTTCAAGCAGAGACGTGTCTTTCCTTTTCAGACCTTTCACATCCAGTTTGTTGCCTTAGGTCTTGGGCTTTGGGACTTAGGGCGAAGGGTAAGAAGCTTCCACTTTCGTTCCATGCGCCAATGGTTGGTACAGTGACGCAGGACCCACAGTCTTGGAATGCTGCCATTGCCTCTGCGATCTAGGAGACTAGGAACATAGCGAAAGCAACCTAATAGCAATGACCTCCAACCTACAAGCGATTGCCTCCACCGTAGTTTCACAGAACTAGGATGCAACCTTATTGTTGTGCGAGATTGGTGAACCTCTTTGAGCAGGCTGAATCCTTTAAATCTAATTCGAATTAGAAGCTACCTTAGAGGATCCAACTAGTAGCTTCTTGTTACTAGTAGTAAGGCACTTGTTACTAGTAGCGATGCACTTGTTCCTAGTAGCAATTTAATGAAATCTTTTGCAAAAAGACTGCTATCATAACAACCGAAAGGACAAGGACTGCAAGAGTATTGAAATTGGTTGAAAACTCCCCAACGGTTTTTCTTGTCATCCTACCCAACTGGCCCAACTCATCTCGTTCATCACTGTCATCGTCACTTCACCCCAGGACTCGTTCGTTCCCATCTCGCCGCTTTGCTCTTCTCCTCCCAGGACTCTGCAATCCGCCGAGGATTGTAGACCGCCTTCCCGAAGGTGGGATCACACAGGCTTTGCCTCGGCAATCCGCGGATAGCTTCACCATGCTTCACCTCCTCACCGCGGCTTTACACGATTTTTTCGACCCAACACGATAAAGAAATTCAGTCATTACCAAAAGAAGAGACAAAATGCGAAACCGGGCATAGAGGTGGTAAGACAAGTTAGACAAATGCGGAGACCAGTGGGGAGCAAAAGAAAACGATAAGAAGGCAGCGAAAACAAAAACGCCGATCACACGGGCAGAGCAGTGGGCAAACAATTGGGGATCAGTAGCAACGAGACAAGGAAGTGGCAAACAAAACGCCGTTCACAGAGTGGGAGACAAGTGGGCAAACAACGCAGCGGTGGACCAAAACGCCGGTCAGCCACCAAGTCATTGAGAAGAACCCCAGCAGTCAAATCAAAGCAAACAAATCTCAGCAGTCTGTTGCCTGGTGCAAATCAACAAGAGCCTCCAACCTGCTAGCGATGGCCGCATGGCCTTCAACCTACTGGCGATGGCCACCCTACTCACGTCGAGTTCGAGGTCCAACAGGATCCAAACTTCGTATCTTTGGGCACCCAATGTCTGGGATCCCCGAGCTGTCGCTTTCGATCTTGGTACCATCCTCAGCATCGGGCATTTGGGTTTGTGAAAAGCATTGTGGAGATGGGAAAACCGATGGAAGCTCATGTGAAAGAGATTAAGCCCTATATAGCCCTAATGTAGGCAGCCTTGGTTTTCCAATGACCATCATTCCAGGGTCATGGTGTCTGGGTGCGAGGCCAAATACACGGCCTTCATACACCAAAACTTGGGCTTGTCCACCACATGACTTTGTGGGCGCCATCCATTTCCTCTATGTCCCTGCACATCCAATGTCCCTGCAGATCCCAAGGGAAGAGAACTGTCGAAAAGAGCATCGAATCTCACGATGTTCTCTTCTTGCAAAAAGTATATGAAATGAAAAGCATATGAAAAGAACTACTAGGGGCTCCTGGCCGTACTACTAGGAGCAAGGGCACTGCTAGGGGCTCCTGGCATCGCTACTAGGAGCAAGAAGCTACTAGGGGCTCCTGGCGAGACCCCATTGCGTTCCTAGTAGCGTCCTTGTTCCTAGTAGTAAGGCCAGGAGCGTCCTCTTGCTCCGTTCATCGGCTTTTTGGAGCGCAACCAGTAGACTTCGACCTCCGCTTTCCGGAAGCCTTCCAGTTGTGCGTCTGCCAAGAGCTCCTCGCAAACCGGAGCGATGTTGGAAACGGGAAACGGTTCAGTAGGAGCGATGCCCTTTGTTACTACTAGTAAGGCACCTGTTACTACTAGCGTGGCACTTGTTACTACTAGCTTCTTGTTCCTACTAGTAAGGCACTTGTTCCTAGTAGCTTGTTGCTCCTAGTAGTAAGGCCAGGAGCTACTCGTAGCGTCCTTGCTAACTAGTAGCGATGCCCTTTGTTACTAGTAGCTCTTCTTGCTCTTAGTAGGATGGTTGAGGTGTTTTCGCCTGAAGGCGCCAAGACCACTCCAACTTGCCCCAGTTTCCACCCTCAAGTTGAGTCTCCACATGCCACTGGCATTCAACAAGGTCCAGAAACCGCCGATAAGCACCCCAACGCTGCAAGGCCGTGTCGTAGGCCACCAGCAGCTCACTTTCTTCACCAGATATCTCTCTAAGCGCATCCACGAAGGGATCGACATTCTCCTCGTTGGCTCTGGGGTCAGCGGTTCTCAACCGTTCTGTCATTCCGGCGAAGTGCGGTCAGAAACGCACGTGGTTTTCACCAGTCCGATGCAAGCCGGGGGCTTGGAGGAACAGTTTTCAAGAAGCAAAAGAAGCTGATCAATTGGAATATGATTTCAACACCTGTTCACGGTCCAATTTTAGACCCAAAGCTGCATCTGGTCCTCCGGTGTTTCTTTCGTCAAAAAATGTCAGCGGGGGCCTCCACGGGTGGAGGCCATCGCTACTAGGCTGGAGGCCATCTAGTGTGGATGCCATTGCTCGTAGGGTAGCGATGATGGCCTGTGGCCTCCACCGCCTCCGTCTTCGTGCCCTGCCCATCCCTGCCCTCTCTCCGTGTCGTAAATGCAGTCCGCTGCCAAGACCACTCCAAATGTTCCACTGCCTGTTCCAGCCGCTGTGTGTTCCACTCCCCACTCCGTGCCCCACTCGTAGGCCACCGCCCGAGGTGGAGGAGACAGCTCTGCTGCATCGATGTTGCGTTGAAGGTGTGGGATCACATCCGGCATGTCAGTCAGGACACCTTAATACACTACGCGTCAGTCGGGATGGCCTCCAACCTAAGAGCGATGGCCTCCAACCTCAAAAGGCCTTCCAGTGACACTTGAGGTCGAATCGTACTTCCGTACGTCCGGCCATGCTCGGTCGAACCATGTTGCACTGGCGCCACACTGGACTCACTAAATCCCATATCTCTTGGATGACAATGTCCCCAAAACAATGATGTTGCGGAAGAAAGGATGTGAACACGCTGCTGAAGAATGAAGTGGGCACGTTCATGTCCAAAAGTGCAAAAAAGTGGTCGGTGTCCTGCCCAACAAAAGATAAAGAAGGGTGCAAGACAGGTAAGATGATCACATGATTATACAGAAGTTGGTTGCATCTGTGTGGTATTGGCTTTCTACTATATTGGTCCTCTTTTTGTGTGCGCTCTTTATTGCCTGCCAGCACAACTGAGCAGGGTCGTCCAAACTGCCAAATGTAGTGCCACTAAGTCCTTGTCTCCGAGATCGCAAAGAACATCATATGAATCATATACAAGCCTTTCCTGTCTCATACAATAACGGAAGACCTTTTTCTTTAGCAAAGCAGATCTCAAACTGGTCTGCTTCGTGTTCCAAACTTCAAGTCGGAGACAAAGATGTACTTGACAAGTGATCCTGCCCTCGAAGAGTCGGCAACTCTGTTCCAGGTCCCAGTAAGGCTGCATGGACGTAAAGAGTGCTGTCCAAAGAATGAAGTCTTTCAATTGATGTCGCGTACAATACCTACTAGGGGCTCCTGGCCATACTAGTAGGAGCAAAGGACACTACTAGGGG
>CAXAMN010023225.1:0-18196 GCA_963970005.1 Durusdinium trenchii | reverse complement strand
GCTGTGTCCGGGCGCTGTCCTCCTGTTGTCCTCTTCTTGCCTTTTTTCTTTCTTTTCTTCCTCTTATCTTCTTCTTGTCGTCCGGTTGTCCTCCTCTTGTCCTCTTGTTCTCCTTCTGCTGGTTGGCCGCAGTGGTGTTGTCTTCTTGTTGTCCTCTCCTTGTCTTCCTTTTGTCCTGTTCTTGTCCTCTTGTTCACACCAGCTTGGCAGCGGCTGCCAGCCAGTCTCCAGACCTCGTGCTCCTGTTCCCCTCTTAAATCCTGTCTTTCCCTCATCTTTCTCCTCTTGTCCTCTTCTTGTCCTCCCGCAGTACCGCAGCATGGCCACAGTGTCAGGCCGCGCCGGCAAGCCCTGTCCGGATGTCCTTCTCCTCTTGTCGCAATCTTTTCGCGCCTGTCCTCCTCATGCTTGTTGTCCTTCTTCAGGTGTTCATTGGCCGTGGCTGCCAGCCTATCTCCGGTCGTGCTCCTCCCGTAGTTGTCTTGTCTTTCTCTTGTCCTCTCTTCTTGGCGTTCTCCCCTCATGTTGTCCTGTTGTCCTTTTGGCGGTGTCCTCACAGCTTGGCCTTCTCTTGTCCTCTTGGTGTGTTCATGTTGTCTTCCTTCCCTCATCATTTTGTCCAACAATTCTTACCGACCAAGCTGTTTGGGGTCTATGCTGGTATAATTAACTAGCGGGCTAAAAAAAATTAGACCCAACATTTCAGCTTCTTTTGGCGTCAACTCCTTGAATTTCAATGTTGGTAACGTCGTGTAAACAAACATGGAAAAGAATAGTTTGGGAAAAATTGTGTCATAAGAAACCCGAGACACTGAATTCGTGTACCGCACTCTGCGCAGCCAAGCAGGACACACAGACCGCAAACGCCAGTGTGACTCCTTCTAGGTTGGAGGCCATCGCTAGTAGGTTGGAGGCCCCTGTTACTAGGGTGGAGGCCATCGATCGCTACTACTAGCGGTATGGGGCGATTCTCTCATGAAGGCCTTGAAGGCAAATTTGACATTCGTCTAGATCATGGTGATGCGCCAGGGTTTGGAAGACACCACGATGTGAAGTTTCCCTGAAAATCTAGGAACCAAGGGATTAGTGCGAATGCTTCTTCAAGGAAGCTCCCCCCCGCGCTCAGGCGGGGGGAGCTTCCTTGAAAGAAGCGTGAGCTATCCTGCGTTCATAGCTAGGACCAAAAGTCTCCTAGTAGCTAACTAGTTTGCCCCTCGCCTACTTAATTGAGTAAGGAGCGAGGGCAACGGACCAAACAATATGTTAATTTGGACCCTGGAGTTTGAAAACAAAGCTTCTTGTTCCTAATAGCGATGCCCTTTGTTTCTAGTAGCTTCTTGTTCCTAGTAGCAAGGCCAGGAGCCACTGGAGTTCGAAAACGAAGTCACTTTGGACAGCCAATGTGAGCCACACTTTAGAGGAGACGTTGATCAACAAAGACGGATTTAGCTTGTCTCAAGCTGGTGCAGAATTCGGCGACAAGTTGGAACGGCACTGGATGTCGACCAAGTTGAGCAGGGTAAGGGCAAGAACGGCAAGAAATGAAAAGGAAAGAACGGTCGATAGCTTCCTCTCGGTAGCTACGGCGGAAAGCATGGTGGCAAATACCAGCCAAAAAGCCAGAAGCATGGCACCTTTCTTCTTGCCTTTATCTTGCGGTCTACTTTACTCTATGTTAGCAGCATTCTTGCAAGCATTTGAATTCTTTTAGTTTTTTTCATTGGTTTTTTCTTGCATGGGGAAATGAAGACTGTCCTAGTTAGGTCTGCAAGCGACTTGCCACTCAGAGGTTTCTTCCCCCCTCGCCCGCCTCCGTGCGGCTTGTCACATACATGACCTGAGAGTATTGAGCGCTTGGCTCGTTTTGAGAGACAAAGCATTGTAGCCACAACTATTCTACGTTTTCTGGAACCACTAGAGGCCGACCAAATAGTTTTTTGCTAGTAACTACAAGTGCCTTACTGGTAGTAACAAGGTTCGCTACTAATTACTATTTAAATTCAAACCTTGTTACTAGTAAGGCACCTGTTACTACTAGCGAGGCACTTGTAATTACTAGCAAACCAAATCCTCCTAGGACCTTTTCGCACGCGCGTTTTCTTCCTGTATTTTTTCACCAAAAGAAGACCAACGCGGTCAGCTTTGCCAAGCAGCTGCGAGGTTGTAGCCAATGAGGGCACCTGCAACACAGCAAAGCAATGTCACCTTCGGTTTGACCAACACGGTTTGCAGCTTTCGAGATTTCCTTCTTCGGCGCCTATGAGACCCAGAACTTTGTAGCCAAAACCAGGAAGGTTAGCGTCCAGATTTGCCTCAAGAATTGCTTGAGACAAGAAATATCAAATCTCTAGGAACAAAAAGCTACTAGGGGCTCCTGGCATCGCTACTAGGAGCAAGGACGCTACTAGGGGCTCCTGGCCTTACTACTAGGAGCAAGAAGCTACTAGGAACAAGAAGCTACTATAGTACGAGATCTCAATCAAGTCCGACTCAAGTCTCTTTTTACCTTGGATAAAACACGACAAAACTTTTTTAACGTGTTCATGTATTTTTTGTTTCTGTGCTCCGCGCAGAGATTGGTGACCAAACCGCTGCTCCCGTTGCGGTCAGCGTGCTATAGACCTTGGATGGGCTGCATTTCAAACAGGGAAAGCCTTTCGGAAAGAAAGGCCCGAAAGTTTTTGATTAGAGGACGTTGTTTTGCAAGAGAAATAAATCATGTGTTTTTGATCTCTTGAGCTCCAAAAGGAACAGTTTCCGTACCAAGTCTGCGTTGTTTCGGCCAAGACCAGTCTCTAAAGTTGTCTCGTTTTGGTAGGTTGGAGGCCATCGCAAGTAGGAGCAAGAACGCTACTAGGAGCAAAAAGGGCATCGCTACGAACGGAGCAAGGATGCTATTAGGTTGGAGCAAGTAACAAGTGCATCGCTTCTAGTAACAAGTGCCACGCTACTAGGAGCAAGAACGCTACTAGGGGCTCCTGGCGTCGCTACTAGGAACAAGAAGCTATTAGAAACAAGTGCATCGCTTCTAGTAACAAGTGCCACGCTACTAGGAGCAAGAACGCTACTAGGGGCTCCTGGCATCGCTACTAGGAACAAGAAGCTATTAGAAACAAGTGCATCGCTAGTTTGAGGCAAATTGGACCCAACCCATGGCCCCGCACATCACCAAGCACACGTTCCATAGCTGGACGTCGAGCACGGAGCCACATGGTGATCGGCGCCTGAGGAAAGTCGCAACTTAAATCGAAAAACGAAGAAATGAGAAAACAATAGCGATGCCCTTTGTTACTAGTAGCGTCCACTTGTTCCTAGTAAGGCTAGGAGCGCCCCTAGCAGCGTCCTTGTTCCTGCCCCTAGTAGCATTCTTGCTCCTAGAAAGATATTGAATATGTTTCATTCAGCGAATGAACATCTTTGCTATTCTTTGCTGGCTCGCTGGGCTCTGAGGTTTGGGCATAATTCCAGTGACCGATGTTGAAGTGCTTGTCTGGGATTGAAGGCTGGTAGGTGTACTTGTGATAATCTGCCTTGCAACGAAGAATCTTTGCCATTTTTAAAGAATGGAAGAAAGAAAGGGAAAAAGAGAGAAGAGCAAAGGCAATTAAAAACAAAATTGTTTTTGAAGACCGAAAAGACTCTCATCGAAAACAGTAACGGCAGTCGCACACCTCAGGCAAAGTCCATCGGGGCTTTGCATCATCGGCCCCCCCGGCACGAAGGAGCCGCGTCAAGCGGAAGCGCAGGGGTCGAGCCTCAGTCGGGGGGTAGGCCGCTAGTAGGAAGAGGTAGCCAGTGGAAGCTAGGTAGATACTACCTGCAAGTAGCTAGTAGCTTGGAAGCAGGATAGCTCACGCTTCTTCAAGGAAGCTTCCTTGAAGGGCTCGCACTGATCACTTGGTTCCTAGATTTTTAGGGAAACTTAACTATGCGATGGCCTCCACCCTAATAGGGATGGCCTCCAAATCTAAAAATCTAGGAACCAATATACAGTGCCTGAGGTTTGCTGTGTCGGGTAGCTAGGAAGCTTGCAGGAGTAGCTATAGTAGCTTACTAGTAGGAGCTTCCACTGTCACAAATTTCCATGAACACTTTCTTTCGTTTTCGCTTGACATTAAGATGCTTGATACGAGCTGACGGTTTCGGAATGAGGAGAGAACGACTCGAAGAGCCATTTTTCTTCGCAGCGAGCAAAATGCGCGCCTTTGGATCCCTTCTCTGAAGCCATGACGGAATGCAAAACGGTTGCAGAACGCACCTTGCTTTACACAAACGCTGGCTTTTACGCACCAAACTGACTTTTGCTGAGATAAAGCTGCTCAAATTACAAGTATGGACTCCTGCCAACTTTTTCTTTTCAGCGCGTGAAACCATGTTCTGCACCAAGTAGAAACTCCGTCACATTGCCTTAGACTTTTTCGAACAAATCGCACTAGGGACAAGAAGCTACTAGGGGCTCCTGGCATCGCTACTAGGAGTAAGGAGCTAGTAGCGAATGAGAAATACATGAATCCCCACAGCCATGTGTTGACAAGGCACGATTCTTGGATAACCCTGTCCAGACTTCGGTGGGAACCAACCTGTGAACCTGCCTCCTTACTATTCTGTTTTAAAGCCCATGACGCCATCTTACCATGTTTTTATTAAAGCCCGTGGCCCTGTCTCCTTACCCTTGAGCAACAATTCAAACATCTTGGAAAACGGCAGGAACGGAATTGGAAGCCAAACCGTCTCGCAGCTTTCCATAAGGAAATGGAACCACGAAACAGTCGGAGACCGGAATCTTGGAGGCCATCGCTACGGTTTAGAATTGAAGCTAGTAGTAACAAGTGCCACGCTACTAGTAACAAGTGCCTTACTAGTAGTAACAAGAAGCTATTAATTTAATTTGAAGCTTATTGTTTCTACGTTCACTTCTTGCTACTACTAGTAAGGCCCTTGCTCCTAGTAGCGATGCACTTGTTCCTAGTAGCTTATTGTTTCTAAGGACAACAAGAAAGGTATTGGACCTGTCCAAGAATCCGCCAGAAATCGCAATGGACGCCTCCTGTGATTTCAGACAGGCATCTAAACGAAATCTTTCGACCACATGACTCACATGACGTTGTTAAACTGCAGTGAGTCAACTGGGAGCAAAGCTGGGTACCCGAAGTGGTTTTGCATGGTGAGACCACTCGTCCTGTGATGCACTTGTTACTACTAGCTTCTTGTTACTACTAGTAAGGCACCTGTTACTACTAGCGATGCACTTGTTACTACTAGCTTCTTGTAATGAAAGAAGGAAATTATTCAAGCGAAGACCTCCAACCTAATAGGAAAAGGAGGCCCACGAAGGGTAGAGGAGAACGTGGAGGGAGCAAGAGAGCAGCAGTGCGTGGAATGCAAAGGGGCTCGGAGCTGTTTACGCTCGTCCGACAAACAGCCAACTGCTGCAGGGCTCCAACCTACTAGCGATGCCCTTTGCTCCTAGTAGCGTCCTTGCTTCTAGTAGTAAGGCCAGGAGCCCCTAGTAGCTTCTTGTTCCTAGTAGCGATAGCCTCCAACCTAAAGAAAGAATGCAGTCTTTTCTCTTTTTCGTTTTTCACGGAGAGGCTTCCTGGTGGCGGCCGGCAATGTAGAGCCGTTGCACTTGCGCTCGAGACAAGAAAGCAGCTGCAGCGGTACCGAGGAAAAACCTTGGTTGGAGTCGGATTCAGTCGGATTCCTACATTGCAACACAAGAATCAATCGTTTCAGGAAAAGGAAAACACAAGATGGAGCCCACGAACCCGAATGCAAGCACATACGTCAAACCACTGCGTATAAAAAGAGACACAGCCGGTCAGAATCTCTTTTTCACTCTCTGGCACGCTGTTGGACATCATGCGCTGGGGACTCCACCACCAAGGCAGCATGCGCTGGGGACTTCACCACCAAGCTCCGTCTTCATCATGAAGGGTCTTTGTTTTGCATTCAAATCAAGCACTGGCGTAAAGGTTCTGGCAGATCCGCGGCACGAAAGAAACAATGGCATTGTCCCAAAATCTCGAAAATAAGCACTTGAAAATGATAACCGTCCACATAATACAGAGAAATCCACAACTGCGGCGTCTGATCTTCTTGTAAGTAGGAGTGTAAGACCGTGCGTTGTTGTGGTTCGCCTGCATCGACAAGAAGTATATGAGACACACACAACGGAAGTGAAGAAAACTATCCTATAGGTTATGTCATTAGTCCAACATTCGTATGGATTTATCGCACACGCGTTTGTTAGATGTGTCACCGGGGCCTCGAACAACAGACGTCTGGGTCCAAGTATTTCCAGCAATGATGAAGCCAAGATTGAGCTCCGTGGCCAACGCAACAAAGTCGACGTCTGTTGCCCAATGAGTATTCCCACAAGTTTCGAGAGCAGCACTCACGGCATGCTGCAAAGACACCAGGGCCGCAGTGCCAGAACGCACTCTCTTGCTCCTCGTCACGGAGCTGTCGCCCTCTTTGTAGCGAACTAGCATGGCGTCGTCTACAACTTCTGCTCCGAGGACATCGTTGGCGTCTTTCAAGAAAGCAAAAGGAGAGCCACGCAAGAGTGCGATCATGGACCAGTCGTCCAGCCATGTCCTCGCAGCTTCGCGCACCAAACACCCGACGACGAAGTTCAAGAATGCTTTTGGCGTCTTGGCGCGCGTGCGTTGCCCGACAATCTTGCGGAGAGCAGCCGCGACCGTAGTTCGGTCGTCCCAGTCAGTCACTTCATCGGAAGTGAAAAGATTCAAGAGTCGTGGGTGGACCGCTCGCGCCTGCATCAGGACGACCGCAGTGGACAAGAAGAAGCAATCGCCGCCTCCACCAGCTTCGGCGGCAAAGACACGCAGAGCCCCGTGTTCTCGGAAAAATTGTGCCGTGGGAGTGGCCACCTCTTCCAGCACAAGAGACCAGATGTCGCAGAAATCCGTTCGCAGCTGACGCCACTTGGTGGGGTCGTACTTCCTTTTGGTTCCCCTGAACTCAGTCACTACACTCGCCCTCGTAGCCGCCGTCCAAGCCCCTGGGACGTACTGAAAGCGACCCTCTGGTGTTCTGCGGGTCGGTCGCGGTAGGTGTTCCGCGGCTGGAAAACCAGGCAGATGTCTGCGAGCTTCTTCGATTGCGGAGCGAGACAAAAGCGCAACCTCCTGCAAACAATGATACAAGATCGACACACGCGCGGTTGCGGATGGTATGACTCGTGGCTATTTCATATGTTATCACTCGAGCAGTGTGAATCAGTCCGTGGATATCCAACATAGCACATTAAACAAGCCAACAAGCACATGAGAGTCCTCCAGTCGATCCAAAAACTCGGCAATATACGCAGGTGGACCAGTCTCAAAGATTGAAAAATCAATATCGCCTTCTGGCGTCTCCGGTAAATTGCGAAATAAGGAATACTCGAGAGCTTGAGCGCGTCCAAGAATCATGTACAAGTGCTGCGTATAATCGTCTGCCGAAAAATAATCTGGTTTCGAAAAATCAATCGTGTGCCCAACTCCTTTGATGGTCTTGCCTTGGGCATTGTTGTAGGTTCCAGCAGCCAGCGGAGCAAGAGGATACTGTATCCGAGTAACATCCAACATCAAGGCTCCTTTGCGATGCAATTGCACGCGGAAAGAATCTTCACTCGGTTCTAAATGCCACACTCCAGGCAGAAGCTGTCCAGTATAATCTTCTTGCTGATCCTGTTGCAAGTCAGGTGTGACTCAGAGATACATGGGTCCTACAGAAGGTTAGATTAAACTGTCTAAAAACCGATGTTCACAAACTATGCAGGACACTTGTCTTCAGTCACATCCGCGTATATCAGACTATATTTAGTTGCAGGCCCAGGCCTCAATACGCAAGGTAATCGAGGCAGGGAGATAGTCCAGGCGAACATATCCAGTCTCCCAGCACGGATGCGATCCCGCGGGGACTCCACCACCGGCGGGCGCGCCAGGCACGCCAAAGCGTTCGTTGGGATGAAATTGAATGGCGATCACCTCGGCCGGACACTCTTGCACGATTTCTGGTGGCAAGAGTTTCTTCGTCACCTTCACCTTCAAGCCCAAGTGCAGCGGTAGAAACGACATGAGGTTGCCAGTTTTACTTGCCATGTTGGTCAAGCCCAGAATCTCGCGCAGAATGGATTTATCGTTGGTGAACTCACTTTGATGCACCAAATCCACTGCTTGAACGTAGTAGAGCAGACGACCTTTGTCATGTAGCAACGACGTCAAGAAGGATTCCTGCTTGGCGAAGACCGCTCCGAAGCGAGACTGAAAGGACCTCGAAAGATACGTCGGAAAGTGTCGACGAATCAGCTGGGGACGTCCAGTCTGGGTGTTGCGGAAAGCTGCAACACCAAAGCTCGCGCGAGCAGACTCGTATGCGCACAACTGCTGGAGACGAGCCACCTGGTCCCAGTTCACTGCGCTGAAGACACCGCGCGCGAAGAAACCTGGAGGCCCGGTGGGCGCAGTGGAGCCTGAAGCCATGGTGTAATCGCTGCTCAGACGAGGATCGCCTCCCAGCGGGCGATACACCTGCTTGCGAATGGCCTCCTTCAGAGCCGTAGACAAGGGACGACCCCCCGACCACTCGCATCGTCTCCAAGAGCTCGGCCAACGGATCTCCTTTCCGAAAGCGGTGAGAGCCTCTGAACAAGATGACCTGTTTCAGAAAGGCGCGAAAGACTGCAAGTCCATGTTCATCGATGTCGACTTTCTTCCTGCGCTGTTGGTCGTCCATCTTCTCGTATCGCGGCGCCCCCGGCACTTCAATGCCGAAGGCTTCCATGAGGGATCTGGCTCGCACGGGGTTCAACTGCAAGAAGTCACCAGCCAAAATCTGACACAAGACATTGCCGAAAATGTTGCTCAGAAAATCCTCCGGAGAAAGGTCGAAACGACCGTAGCAGGCCGATCCGTGTAGCACTGCCAACAAATTCGGTGCAGTCAAGCTAATCTCATCAACAAACAACAGCGAAAGCCGCCACCACTTACGCTGCAAAGCCTCCTTCTTGGTCTTAGAGGGCTTTTGCAGCAACAGCTCTTGCGCCCGTGTGAGACCAGCCATATGGTGGAACGTGCTTCCTCCTATGAGTCGAGCGGCAGAGTTTTGGGCAGCGACCCCTCGGGTGGTCCCAGGTAGAAACTCGTTGTAGACCGGGAGGATGACTTCTTTCAGCGTGAAAGTTTTGCCGCTCCCTCCAGGTCCATGTACAAAAATACGCGCCACCATGTCCTACGTGGGCTCACGAGCAAAAGGAACACGCAACAACCTAATCCAAAATCTATATTTCGCCAACGGGGTGTGATCATTGCGCAAATGAAGTCGTACATTCTCTATGTAAAATACAAAAATCATGTATCCTTGCTACAAGCTATGTTTATGTCATTAATTAGACATTTAGTTCCGCCGATGGAAGCGCGTGGGCACGCGAAATTTTGGACTCCATAATCCTTCTCAACCAAAGCCAACAACGGGTCAAGTCGAGTGCGATCTCCGAAGCAGTGAGCCAGTCCAGCTTCGTTGGCTTTGTTCCACAGGCGCTGCAAGGGCGCGATGGCGAGGATCACAGCATTGTACTGATCTGGAGAGATTGCATACTCTGCTCCGTCTTGGTGAGTGGACTGAAGCACAGGTAGCTTCTGCTGCACCAGCTGCAAAGCTTTCTCAGCCGGAGACAAAGTCAACACCGCTGCCACAGGGGCCAAGCCGGCCTCAACGTCTCGTGTAGAGATGTCAACGCATTCATCGTCTGTGTCATGTGCTTGACCCAGTTCCGCATCCTAGCGAGACTCCTGGAGTGCTTTTTGCTGTTGCAGGCCACTCAACACTTCTTGGGTGGTAGACGTCTTCGAATCGATTTCACGCCCGCGCAGACAAGAGCGTGGCTGCTGCAGTTCCTCATATTTCGTAGCATATTGCTTCACGAACTCAGCCGAACGCTTGGTGCTGGAACTGGTTCTGCCTGGACCGCTGGTTTTCACATTCAATCTGTGCGCCAAGCCCAAGACATCTTTTTGATCCACGTGCAGGCGAGGTTGGTACTGGACTTCAGGTTTGATCGGGCAATCGTCCACATCGAGATCGGATCGGTCTTCCACCTCGCCCACGTCCACAAACTCAGCCCTCGCTCCCAAGTCGTCATCTTCGTCAGGAGCGACTTTGTGCTCTTGCGTCGGTCGGGGTCTCCGACGAGCTTCTGGCATCAAATCCAAATTAGCACTCACCTCTCGACTGACGACAGCCACATACTCTCCCGCGCTCAGCTGCTGCGGATGCCACCCGTAGGAGGCGCAGTGCACGGAAGAATGTAGACCAAGAATTTCGACGCAAGCTTTGATGTGCCCTGCAGAGTTTCCAATCACCGTGAGGACGTTGTCTTCGTCCATGACTGCACCGACAAAGTCGAAGATCACACCCAAAACTCGCTCGCTGAGACGAGGTAGTTCATATCCGACGCGCTTGGGGGGCAGTCTGTTTCCCTCGACGACGGCGCAACTGCGTTGTCGTGGCCAGAGGTCGTTTCCGCCCAGTAAAACATTCCAACAAAAATTGCAGCGCGCCGCTGGTGTGACCGGCCCCAGGAACTTTGTACTCCCTCACGGCAGTCGTGTCAACTACCTTGCATTGCAAATTCGAACAGAGCATTGACGATTTATGCCATCTCGTGGATAATCATATAATCACTAAAGGCGTTTCTAGCGACGACAGAAGTCATTAAACAAAGGATATCAATTTTATATCAAAACAGATTCCCCAAGAGCAAAATCAAAAGTCGCCGCCATATAGGATCAGACCAGGCACAGTGTGACAGCGCTTCTCTTGTGACAGTTTTACCTGCAGTATGCACGATGATTTCGATCACTCGTTAGAATCGTGACGCTATAGAGATTATAGAATACGTAGTGATTTATGGGTAAGTAGAAGGGGATGTTCCAGCTATAGGCATTGTCCATCAAATGGAATCGAAACACTGAACAAACATGAAAAGGATCGATCAGCATAACACGTTCCGAGTAAACGTTTCAGCGACGGGTCCTGCAGGACGACATCATGTCCGAGGTACATCAGCACGCGCAGCCAACGTTTGTGTCTCAGCTTCTGTTGCTCGCCATTCTCCCAAGATGCCAGTCTTATCGAGCAAGGCGCGCGCATCCCCGCCCTGTACCAAGACCCGCTTGCGCGGAGAGACAGGAATTTTGCGAATATGCTTCACCGCTTGCGCTCTGCCACAATGATGCGCGCTGTCGCAGCGATGTTTGCGCAGGAGTGCGCAGTGGACCGCAGCCCACATCTCTCCGTCTCTCAGTTTGGTCGGCATGCTCACACCGTGTAAGTAGGGGACACGCGGCGCGGCGTGTAAGACTTGTACATACTGCTTGGCTTTCGAGTAGTGCGGCTCAAACTCGAATTCAGCAAAGTCAGTCCCGGAAGTGCGAGAAACGTGCGCGCAAGAGACATGCATGCCATAGACGTAGAAATTCATGGCAGCAAGCGGCTCCACATCTCCGCGATGAAGATAGTCCTCGTAAAAAGAAGTGGTTCGCAGTTCCACATTCTCTGCGCTGCTCTGTCCCAGCTTGCGAGCTCCTGATACCTCCGGGACTTCACCACGAGAGCCCAGCTTGCGAGCTCCGGATACCTCCGGGACTTCACCACGAGAGGCGGCGTCCACAGTAAAAGCGACATCGCTCAAACCAACCTGCTGCGTCTCATCCTCTGTGCAGCGTCGCATTTCTTCGAAGATGCCCCAGAGCACGCGCTTCAACATCAGCCTCCAAAACACATGTGTTCGGGTAACCTCTCTGCCAGTCAGAAGCTGTATCGCCATCAGACAATGTCCATGCATCACCGCATGGTTCGCGGCCGTCCACAGCCTGCGCAGACGTTTGCGAGCTTCCTGCTGCTCCGGCGTCGCCCTAGGTGTTTTGGCCTGGCTCTGCGCTGGAAGCGGATAGGTGTCCAGCAGGCGCTGACACTCTGCCGCCTCCGCCTCCACCTGCATCCGCTCTTCCAAGCGTTGCATGCCAGTGGTGAGATGTTTGAGCACCGGTCCACAGGTCAACGAGGGTTTCGTCGTGTAGTCACAAGTGTAGAAGGAAGTCTGAATGCCAGAGCGCAACCCTTCCACCAAATTTTCTCGAAGCCAGACATACAAAACTTTTTGGGTGTCGTTCCAAAATCGATCACCGATTCGAGCAGCCTCTCCCGCCCCGCGCGCGTCCATCTCATCATAGCTGAACCTTCTGCACGCCAACGACAAGCTGCGGCACATGGAGTTCGATAGGAAGGGTCCCAAAGTTTCGCCAATGCGACGCGTTGCTCGCCACGAGCTTCCGTCTAAGTCTAGGAGATTCATCAAACAAAGTTCACAAAACACCTCCCCGATGACTCTCTGTGTGACCACATGCACGCGCAACTTCTTTGGACTTCGGTGTTGGTCTGACGCAGTCAAGATGGCCACCGTGTCCGCCTGGCGTCGGCTGACTATGTGAAATCCGGGAGCGGTGACTCCGTATCTGTAGCCGCGGTAGAAACAAGCACGGATAAGACGTGGTGGCATACGGTTGGAAACAATAGCATACTAGCTAAAGAGAACGGAACCATCAAACCACAGAGTCCAAATTTCACTGAAAATTCATCGAGTGAGCATGAGGCCTCATCGTCTAAGATATTAGGCGCATCTGCGACATAGCCATCTAATAAAATTCGTCGACAGTCTTGGTAATTCAAATTTCCACGATGCGTCACCATCCCAGCCTCGCCAGAGCCATGGAACGATAACTCAAACAAACAACATCACATAGCTCGTCGAAAACATTTCTTCATGTTTGAACAAATCAGCTGTTGTCGTCTTGAAAATAGTTTTTTATGCGCGCAATATCAAAATCACTTGTTGTACGTTACAACACCAAGTCGCTGGGAAACACTGCCCCTCTCGGGGATTGAACTGCACTGTCTTGATGCGACCTCGTTGAGTGCCTTCCGTCGAGCTATCAGCGGCGCTTCCCAAATCGGATCTACCCACAAAGTGCTCTGCCGTCAACCGCACAGGTGACACCTCTGACATCCAGCGAGGCCATACAGGGGCCTTGCCCGTGCGAGCGACAGTGATTTCTATAAGCTTCTGACTTGCAGACGCATCTCCGACGGCTTCAGAAGGTTCTGTCGTGGACGAAGCTCCAGTTCGCTTCTCTTTAAACAGTTGAACAAAATGCACGAAGTTAAATCGACAATGTTGCGGTTTCTTTCTGGAGCCCTCCGGAGCATACTTGAAACAGGTGGCCTGATGTTCATGAAGGTGTCCGCTCAAAGCACAGATGCCACGTAAATCTTCACAAAACGCATCCGCGTAGCCGCCAGGCTGGTGCACAGTGCCCCGACGAAGTCCATCACAGACTCGGCAGTCGCATCCTGCAAAGCCACCCCTCAAAAGACGATAGTGTGGGAGACGAGTCATCACGGCTCCCGTCAACGGAATCTGACGGACACTGAAACCTTCCTTCTTCTCGTTGGTGACTTCCGAAGGGCCACTGTCTAGACGCTGTTGGATATGAAAATCAACGAAGCCGGCTTCCACAGGAACCAATGGTCTTCGTCTCTCAGGATCTTTGCGACAGTCTTCCAGCTCTCCGTCAAACTTGTCATCCTGTTGCCACTTCGCCAGATACGGCACACCTTTCAGTTCAACATTCTCGAAAGGCACGTCCGCAAAGTGTAGCTTGAATAAGCCAGCGCAAGAGCTCATCAAGGATTCGACTGCAAGCAAGGTTTGTTTCTGCCACTTGCGGAGTAATCCCTTGGCTGCAACAGATTCAGCGGAGAGAACGCGACGGAGCCACTGCTGAGAAGTGCTGTGCACGAAGTGCAGCACTATGTGCGGGTGGCACGAAAGTCTGGCCTGTTCCTCTATAGGTCCATGCATCTGCGCAATGGCTCCGAAGCTCCCACCCATAAAGGCTGCCGCGCAGCCATCTGCGAAGTAGACTCCGTTGCGCGTTCCATTGGGTCGCAACTGCTCGTCGTATGGCGTGACGCCAAGAACGTGCTCCAGGAAGAGTCGCATGGACAGTACGAAAAAACGAGCCTGGGCGACGGGATTTTCGGCCAGGATCTCGAGCATGCGGGAAGCCGTGGGCATGGTGGGGGCCTCATCCAACAACGACAGCACAAACTTCTCGTTGTTGCCTTCCTTTGTGAAACCGCCCAGTGGATGTCGCACACACCCTTGCTGTAACATCACAACCAACGGGTTCCGGGTGTCGGCGACATTGGGAGTCAGAAACCCACCGATGGCTCCAAACCTCAATTGAAGCGCTGAAGAGGACAATCAACAGAAACAAAGCGCATCAGGGACATCTAAAAAAAAAAGCATAAGAAAGTAGCAAGGAACACCTATTATACACATTGGCAGACTCAAGGTACATGAGCATGGCACCATTCTGTTCGTGTCGCAGCTGTTGCCTCGCCCCGTCCGTGCCGATGATTTCTGCCGAAAAGAACAAGAGTTGTGATATGGCGTCTCGGATTCTTTCGTCAACGATGGACGAGCGCATGACGTCTGCGATGGTGGCATATTCTCCTAAGGATAACATTGCCCTGCTCAACCGATCCGAGGTGCACTGCAAAACCGTCTTCAAGGATTCTTTGAATTTCTTACGCTTCACATGTGCAGAAGCCAACCTCACCATCTCCATGCGTTTCCAAGTGTCGCAAGCAACTGCAACGAAGTTCAAATCTGCACACCAGCGCGGCACAGCCGGAGGTTGAAAGCTCCTCGAGCCGGGGACACCGGCTTGGTCCCCAGTGCTTTGGTCTTCCGGAGCCATGTCAGTTGGGTCCACGGCGTCGTATTCCAACTCCGCTCGTTCAAGTAAGTACCCAGCCCATTCACGAAAGGTCAGAGGTGCATCTCGGACAAGTCCATACACTCCATCTCCATAGGGAAACAACTCAGGAAAACACTTTTGCCAATATTCTGCGCTATACATACTCAAAGGTTTCGACGCAGTGTGCACCACCTGTACTGTCTTCAAATCAGGACTCTCGGTCGCTCCCTGCGTGCTGTCCATCTGCGCCACCAGCGCGTCAAGCTTGGCTTGCAGCTCCGCGGAGGACATACTTTCTGCCAGACGACGAAAGCTTTCCACTTCTGCATCGAAATCCATCGTCCTCTCTCGTCCCTGCTGTCTGCTCATGAGTAATTTCAACTTTGCAGCAAACTCTCGGAAGCAACGTTCCACGTCCAGGTCACTGGAACCTACCTCGCCTGCAGCGCAGCGAAAGCCAGGCAAATCTTCGGCGACTTCCTCAAAAGGATTCTCTTCATCCGGTTTATAGTTGTTCTCCGCATTCTCCTCCCTTGCAACCTCAGCTTCCCCAACCGGAAAAGTACTGTCTCCGCCCATGTCCGTATCAGCAGGTCCACTCAACTTGAAAGGAACTTGATGTTCTGCTTCCACAGGAGTGGCTTGTGCTCGCACAGCTTCACAAGTCCCTCCAACTTCAGCAAACTGCGCCCGTGCTTCCTCTTCGTTCACAGACAAATGTTGATACGCCACATTGTGCGCCACCAAAAAGCGAGCCGCTCGCATGTATGCAGCTCGGGGTATCTCCGCCCACTCTGCATGGTCCAAATCCTGGCAGGCATCCCGTCATGCATGGACACAACGACACACTGACGGTTAGATGTATGAAAGTAGAGTACAAGGACATATTGATACAGAACACTGCAAAATGCATCATAAGACTCACTGAGCCAGCCTCCGGGTCGCAGCCAACCAACGCAATGCTGATGGTTTCGACACGAATCTGGTCGCGTCCTCTGCCTTTGGCGGGAGATGTGCAGTTTGCAGCTCATGTAACTTGGCCTGTGGAAAGGCGATGGTGTTCGCTCGGATGCCTTTCTGTTTCTCACGCACGGGTCCAGGTTTGTGTCGCTCAGCTACAATCTTCTGAACAACAGCTCGGCCAAGAGACAAGAGCAAGAAGGTCATGACCGAAAGAGGTTTGTTTCCACACTTGAAGGCCAGTGGGTATCGTCCGATCCAAAGCGAGTTAGCCAGTGCGAATTTCGGCATTGCAGGCGTCTTTCGCGTGAGGCTTTGTCCACAGTGTCGACACACGAAGCATGCAGTATGTTTCGTCACAGGGGAAGGAATCGCTGCTGTGTTAAGCAACCACATCCATGGAGTACCATCGTCGTACTTGCCAGATGGGTGGGCCACACAACTTCCCAACAACTCAATTTCTGGAATGGACGGCCACAGCTTACAGTAACGACGAACATCGAAAATCTGAGCATGCACCTGCTCCACTTTGGTGGCATCTATCTCTTGCAGTTTCCAACCTTTGGTCACTCCCTGCGATCTTGGGACTCCACCGCAGAGATCGTTGTCGCACTCTGGATTCTCATCAGCGCTGTCTATTCCGGCCTCATCCATGACGTCTTGTGCCCGGCCTGCGCGAGCTTCCACAAACAACTGCAAGCGACTCATGTCTTCTAACCAACAGGTGCGAGCGCAGACCGCGCACGACTGCATCTGTCTCTCTCGTGCTTCCGCACGCTTCCTCGAATGTGTTTGGTGGAAGGCATACGCTCCCACGCCACGCCGAGTCTGGTCTCCGCATACTGGGAAAGGGCCTCTCACAGAACGCGCAGATAAATATTATATGAGTACAGCCCACATGCTTGTCGAACTACTCAGTCGAAAAAAGATCAGTCGAAACAAAAAAATATGCCGGGACACACTTGTAGGTAACTCTTCCTTTCTGCTTATACGATATCGCAATGGGATCTGTTGTTCCGATAATCTAACAGTCTTTAGCATCGAAGACTGCGGTGAAATGCCGTTATGATACTCTGGTCGAATACTATTATTGGGTGCTTCTGCTGCGATGTGATAGAACGGTAGGTAAAAGTTGATGTCTGGAATAGAGACTTCCATGTCCCATCTCAACCCAGCCTGAATGGCGTTCGTGAAAGACCAGGCGTTTTCGATATTCTTCTTCACAACGCTCTACTGGTAGAGGCACCGACCCATCCTCCACACCGAAATGCTCTTCTTGCAAGTGTTGGAGAAACATCTCTTTCACGTCGCATTCGAAATCACAAAGTTCGCATGCCAACATACCAGAAGCTCTTGGAGATCTTTCGAAAATTCTGCGACAGTCCGCTTTTTGTATTTGATCTGCAGGAATATACGCATCTTTGTGTCGACGCGACTCCCAAATTTCAGGAAAGCTCAGTTCCCAGTGACTCTGCTCAGCCAGTCGCATCCTGCCACGTCCACTCTGCAAAGTCTTCATTCGCACTCGGCGAACTTTCTGTGCGAGGGCGTCCGTGCTGCTCTGAGGGCCTCGCACGGGCAATCCTCCTGATCGCTCGAACTCTTCCATCACAGCATCAAACACAACGATGTGATGCGGCCACCAGACAAAGACTCCACGACACGGCAGCGATTCCCACGCGCACATTTGATCTTCAGTCAGTGCACTTGCATAGTCCACCATCCCGCCTTTGCAGCGTTTCTTCACGCAGTTGAACCTGCGTCTGCGCACTTCTGCAATACCAAGAGCTAAACCACGCTCCTCCGGTAGGTCAGAAGTCACTTTGCTTGGCCATCGATCATGCTCCATTATGAAAGAATGCACCTTGGAAAGCAGGACTTGGGTCGAGTCAAATCGCAGAGACTCCAGTAGCTCTATATCGACGGTCTCCGACGCTTCGTCGACGTCTAACATCTCAAACTCTGTCCTGCTCACGTGGCCATCACAGATGTCCATCACAACGTCTAAGCAAGTCGCTCGAAAATCGTTGAGCTTCGAACCAATGTATCTTTGCACATCCTCACATCTCAGTAACGCACACTCAGCGATGACTTCCATCAGCTGTTTGCCTCTGAAAAAACTGGTGGAAACCGACTGTGCGGGCGGCTTCCCAACGCTCCTTTGCGCACCATGCAGTGAACAAGTCTGAATAAGAATCTCTCAAAGCTGGGTCCAACGCGTGCCCTTGTGACAGCAAGCGATGCCATGATCGAGCCAGCGCGTCCACATGCCCGTTCGCACCACGCGAAGGCCACGTCTTCTGCTCTTCCATGTAGGAACGTACTTGCTGTAGGGTGTGCTCCACGCCTGCGCCATATGGTTTTAAAATGCTCTTAAAACGTTATACAACATAGAATTTGGC
>CAXAMN010023224.1:0-14794 GCA_963970005.1 Durusdinium trenchii | reverse complement strand
CCCCTAGTAGTGTCCTTTGCTCCTACTAGTATGGCCAGGAGCCCCTAGTAGGTATTGTACGCGACATCAATTGAAAGACTTCATTCTTTGGACAGCACTCTTTACGTCCATGCAGCCTTACTGGGACCTGGAACAGAGTTGCCGACTCTTCGAGGGCAGGATCACTTGTCAAGTACATCTTTGTCTCCGACTTGAAGTTTGGAACACGAAGCAGACCAGTTTGAGATCTGCTTTGCTAAAGAAAAAGGTCTTCCGTTATTGTATGAGACAGGAAAGGCTTGTATATGATTCATATGATGTTCTTTGCGATCTCGGAGACAAGGACTTAGTGGCACTACATTTGGCAGTTTGGACGACCCTGCTCAGTTGTGCTGGCAGGCAATAAAGAGCGCACACAAAAAGAGGACCAATATAGTAGAAAGCCAATACCACACAGATGCAACCAACTTCTGTATAATCATGTGATCATCTTACCTGTCTTGCACCCTTCTTTATCTTTTGTTGGGCAGGACACCGACCACTTTTTTGCACTTTTGGACATGAACGTGCCCACTTCATTCTTCAGCAGCGTGTTCACATCCTTTCTTCCGCAACATCATTGTTTTGGGGACATTGTCATCCAAGAGATATGGGATTTAGTGAGTCCAGTGTGGCGCCAGTGCAACATGGTTCGACCGAGCATGGCCGGACGTACGGAAGTACGATTCGACCTCAAGTGTCACTGGAAGGCCTTTTGAGGTTGGAGGCCATCGCTCTTAGGTTGGAGGCCATCCCGACTGACGCGTAGTGTATTAAGGTGTCCTGACTGACATGCCGGATGTGATCCCACACCTTCAACGCAACATCGATGCAGCAGAGCTGTCTCCTCCACCTCGGGCGGTGGCCTACGAGTGGGGCACGGAGTGGGGAGTGGAACACACAGCGGCTGGAACAGGCAGTGGAACATTTGGAGTGGTCTTGGCAGCGGACTGCATTTACGACACGGAGAGAGGGCAGGGATGGGCAGGGCACGAAGACGGAGGCGGTGGAGGCCACAGGCCATCATCGCTACCCTACGAGCAATGGCATCCACACTAGATGGCCTCCAGCCTAGTAGCGATGGCCTCCACCCGTGGAGGCCCCCGCTGACATTTTTTGACGAAAGAAACACCGGAGGACCAGATGCAGCTTTGGGTCTAAAATTGGACCGTGAACAGGTGTTGAAATCATATTCCAATTGATCAGCTTCTTTTGCTTCTTGAAAACTGTTCCTCCAAGCCCCCGGCTTGCATCGGACTGGTGAAAACCACGTGCGTTTCTGACCGCACTTCGCCGGAATGACAGAACGGTTGAGAACCGCTGACCCCAGAGCCAACGAGGAGAATGTCGATCCCTTCGTGGATGCGCTTAGAGAGATATCTGGTGAAGAAAGTGAGCTGCTGGTGGCCTACGACACGGCCTTGCAGCGTTGGGGTGCTTATCGGCGGTTTCTGGACCTTGTTGAATGCCAGTGGCATGTGGAGACTCAACTTGAGGGTGGAAACTGGGGCAAGTTGGAGTGGTCTTGGCGCCTTCAGGCGAAAACACCTCAACCATCCTACTAAGAGCAAGAAGAGCTACTAGTAACAAAGGGCATCGCTACTAGTTAGCAAGGACGCTACGAGTAGCTCCTGGCCTTACTACTAGGAGCAACAAGCTACTAGGAACAAGTGCCTTACTAGTAGGAACAAGAAGCTAGTAGTAACAAGTGCCACGCTAGTAGTAACAGGTGCCTTACTAGTAGTAACAAAGGGCATCGCTCCTACTGAACCGTTTCCCGTTTCCAACATCGCTCCGGTTTGCGAGGAGCTCTTGGCAGACGCACAACTGGAAGGCTTCCGGAAAGCGGAGGTCGAAGTCTACTGGTTGCGCTCCAAAAAGCCGATGAACGGAGCAAGAGGACGCTCCTGGCCTTACTACTAGGAACAAGGACGCTACTAGGAACGCAATGGGGTCTCGCCAGGAGCCCCTAGTAGCTTCTTGCTCCTAGTAGCGATGCCAGGAGCCCCTAGCAGTGCCCTTGCTCCTAGTAGTACGGCCAGGAGCCCCTAGTAGTTCTTTTCATATGCTTTTCATTTCATATACTTTTTGCAAGAAGAGAACATCGTGAGATTCGATGCTCTTTTCGACAGTTCTCTTCCCTTGGGATCTGCAGGGACATTGGATGTGCAGGGACATAGAGGAAATGGATGGCGCCCACAAAGTCATGTGGTGGACAAGCCCAAGTTTTGGTGTATGAAGGCCGTGTATTTGGCCTCGCACCCAGACACCATGACCCTGGAATGATGGTCATTGGAAAACCAAGGCTGCCTACATTAGGGCTATATAGGGCTTAATCTCTTTCACATGAGCTTCCATCGGTTTTCCCATCTCCACAATGCTTTTCACAAACCCAAATGCCCGATGCTGAGGATGGTACCAAGATCGAAAGCGACAGCTCGGGGATCCCAGACATTGGGTGCCCAAAGATACGAAGTTTGGATCCTGTTGGACCTCGAACTCGACGTGAGTAGGGTGGCCATCGCCAGTAGGTTGAAGGCCATGCGGCCATCGCTAGTAGGTTGGAGGCTCTTGTTGATTTGCACCAGGCAACAGACTGCTGAGATTTGTTTGCTTTGATTTGACTGCTGGGGTTCTTCTCAATGACTTGGTGGCTGACCGGCGTTTTGGTCCACCGCTGCGTTGTTTGCCCACTTGTCTCCCACTCTGTGAACGGCGTTTTGTTTGCCACTTCCTTGTCTCGTTGCTACTGATCCCCAATTGTTTGCCCACTGCTCTGCCCGTGTGATCGGCGTTTTTGTTTTCGCTGCCTTCTTATCGTTTTCTTTTGCTCCCCACTGGTCTCCGCATTTGTCTAACTTGTCTTACCACCTCTATGCCCGGTTTCGCATTTTGTCTCTTCTTTTGGTAATGACTGAATTTCTTTATCGTGTTGGGTCGAAAAAATCGTGTAAAGCCGCGGTGAGGAGGTGAAGCATGGTGAAGCTATCCGCGGATTGCCGAGGCAAAGCCTGTGTGATCCCACCTTCGGGAAGGCGGTCTACAATCCTCGGCGGATTGCAGAGTCCTGGGAGGAGAAGAGCAAAGCGGCGAGATGGGAACGAACGAGTCCTGGGGTGAAGTGACGATGACAGTGATGAACGAGATGAGTTGGGCCAGTTGGGTAGGATGACAAGAAAAACCGTTGGGGAGTTTTCAACCAATTTCAATACTCTTGCAGTCCTTGTCCTTTCGGTTGTTATGATAGCAGTCTTTTTGCAAAAGATTTCATTAAATTGCTACTAGGAACAAGTGCATCGCTACTAGTAACAAGTGCCTTACTACTAGTAACAAGAAGCTACTAGTTGGATCCTCTAAGGTAGCTTCTAATTCGAATTAGATTTAAAGGATTCAGCCTGCTCAAAGAGGTTCACCAATCTCGCACAACAATAAGGTTGCATCCTAGTTCTGTGAAACTACGGTGGAGGCAATCGCTTGTAGGTTGGAGGTCATTGCTATTAGGTTGCTTTCGCTATGTTCCTAGTCTCCTAGATCGCAGAGGCAATGGCAGCATTCCAAGACTGTGGGTCCTGCGTCACTGTACCAACCATTGGCGCATGGAACGAAAGTGGAAGCTTCTTACCCTTCGCCCTAAGTCCCAAAGCCCAAGACCTAAGGCAACAAACTGGATGTGAAAGGTCTGAAAAGGAAAGACACGTCTCTGCTTGAAAGGTCTAGAGTCTAGAATCAGAGTGAAAGCAAGAAAGAGACAGAAACACATTCTCACAAGAATCAAGCGTGCAGTTCTTTGTGAGGATTTCCTGGATGCCTTAGGCTTCCAGAGCAGTCCCATACGACAACATGCATCTCGTTCGCACGGGAAAGCGCAAGTTGGGAAAGCTCCGCTCGGGGCCTGAAGAGACGTCCATTTTGCGAAATACGTTGTTGGACCGAGGAGCGAAAGAAACAATCATGACAAAATTCCAACCTACTAGCGATGGCCTCCATCCTAGTAGCTTCTTGCTACTAGTAGCGATGGCCTCCATCCTAGCACAGCCAGTTTGCAGAAGCAGAGCTGTATTCTGCCGAATGACTGCTCAAATCACCAACAGCATTGAGGGATGTTGTGTTTTCCTTCATAATCCGGATCTGTGGGGTGGGTGTTGTCCAAAGCTTTTTGTGTGATTCATTTGCAATATCGAACGTTCTTATACTTTTCACAGGGCAGACTGTTGGACAATCCTCATTTGTTGTACGCTGCTACAGCAGTTTTGCGTCTATTAAGCAGGATGTAGCTTTCTCGCGTGAGAGACAGCTGCTGCAACGACTGTTCAAGTCTGAGAAAAGGCACAGCAGCGCAACTTTCTTTCTGGAACCTGGTTGACTCGGGCCATTTTCGGTTTGACTACAGCTGCCAAACCTTTTTGTTGCGATTGAGTTTCTCGAAAGACACCCATGTATTCCCCGAGCAAGGATTGTTTTCCGTTAGCGGCATGGCGGTTTGCTCGGTTGTCAGGTGAGACAGCTCTTCAATCGGGAGGATTTGGAGGAACAGTTGCAAGGCCATGGTTGTCAGAGGAAGGAGGGAAAAAGGAAAAACAGATCTATAGGAGCCCATTCTTCGATATATTCTTCGATCGTGGAATGCAGTATGGCTCTTGTGGCCCCCTGATCTGACGCCGCATACGGCATGACTAGTGACAAGTGCATTTGCTACTAGTAGCAAATAGCTACTAGCTTCTAGCTACTAGCAATGCACCTGTTAATAGCGATGCCCTTGTTAGTTGGCGTGCCAGGTCTGTTTGATGCATTGTCGGGTGGACTCCCCGCACTGGACAAAGGCTTGAAACGTATCCGTTCTCGGGACGATTTGGGTGGCGGCTGATGACTGACAGTCAGAACGCCAGGAAGAAACACATCGCTACTAGGAGCAAGGACGCTACTAGGGGCTTCTGGCCGTACTACTAGGAAAGTAGCTACTAGGAGCGTTCGGACGCTACTAGGTAGGCTCCTGGCCTTGCTACGAACGGAGCGATCGGACGCTATTGGTTTGTTTTCCTAATCGATGAGAGGTTTCCAAGCTTTAAGAGCTGAGATGGCAACTGCCGCGCATTCTGTTTTGGAGAAATGACCAGATTCCCAAAGGCTTTTGCAAGGCCACTTCGAACAGTTAGTCCGCTTGGTGGTCCGATTGTGCCAGTGGTGGTCGCCCGATTGTGCAAGTCACACAAGTCGCCAGGTGGCTTCTTGAATTTCAGCTCCAACATTCGTGGACAGGCTGTATGTACAGCACCGCTCTGAAATAATCAGTAGAGCCGTCAGGGCATGCCCAGGGTCGAAGTCTACAAACTTTGTAGTTCTTTTGTCATGGTTTTGAGATGTCTAGCTCCAGGTTTTTGGTCAGTGCATTGATCGGTCTCTTGGAAGTTCAACGAAAACCGCAGAGCAGTTCAATATTGCGGTCGATTTCATGTCAATAGAAGCCAGTTTGTCGCCAGGTTCATGTTTTGATGGATATGAAAACAAAGATCTCGTTGCTCCCTCCAACAGCAGAGGACTGAGTGGACTGAATAGACTCGGAGACTAGACTAGATAGTGTGAAGCATTTTTCGGTAAACTACAGTAGAGATGTACAGCATAACCAGCATCATGAAGTATGCATGAAACCACTGCGCAGCCCCTTTTGGATTGAGAAAAAGGTTCACATGGTAGCGGGAATCCCCTTTGAGCTCCAGAGAAAAGGTGCTAGGTCACTAGGATCCCGGGTGAGATTTCGAGCCATAGATTCGGGGCCTTTGGAACACAAGCAGCTGGACTGGTGATAAATTGTTGCGAGCGACACTCGTTGTGTCAGAAAGACATTGGAGATGGAGGAGATCAGAGAAATCCTTCAAACTATAGCGCAGAGTACGCTGGCAACAGCATCAGCAGCTGAGGCAGTGAAGAAAGCAGTTGAAGACAAGAAGTCATCAACACCAGGTTGGTCAAAACAGCTAGCAAAGCCCAACATGTTAAGTCACAAGAAGGAGAGATTAAGGCATTCGGAGAGTGGTCATGGGTACTTGAGAAATACTTGAGTGCAGTTGATGAGGGCTACATGAAAGACTTGAAAGAGACTCATGACGAGCCAAACGAGAAGTTTGACATGGTGTATGAAGCTCTATGGATTGATAGCTTCACGTATGAGGGGAAGAGCACTACAATTGGTGAAAGCTGCAGATGATCCCAACGGATTTGATGCCTGGAGGAGTTTGATCAAAGCTTTGAAGCCAACTTCAAAGGCTAGCGGCTTGAGGAGTGGCAGTTTTGGGAGCAACAACTACATGGCCCGCATTTTCAATGAACAGTGCACTACAACCTCAACTTCTGAAGCTTGCAGAAGTATTTGATGAGACGGTCAAGGCAGGGACGACAATTCAAGAAGAGTTGAAATTTGCTATTCTTTTGAGATGTGTAGGTTGACAGCTCAAATCATAGTTGAATTTGACGATTGGCGACAATGTTCAATACTCAACTTTGAGGGAACAAGTGTCGCAATGGGTTTGTTCTCAGCAGAAGTGGGCTACTTCCATGGTGGCAAGTAGAAGTGCAGACTATCAAAGACCCATGCCAATGGACATTGATCGAGTCCAAGATGCCAACGAAAAAGGTAAGAAGGGCAAACGCAAAGGAAAGACCGGAAAAGGAGATCATAAGGGTAAAGAAGGTGATCAGAAGGGCAAGGTAAAGGACAAGACAAGATAAGACCAGGTGTGGCAACATGTTACACTTGTGGAAAGCCAGGACATCTTGCTCGAGACTGTTGGAGGAACAATATTCAACATATTCAGGAGGAGCATCAGTGAGTAGCTACTCAAAAAGTTGGCCAACAACAAGCCAACGTTAGCCAGCAGAGTAGCTCAGCAGAAACCAAACCAGTGAATTGGGAACAGTGGGCCAATCATCTTTGACTTGCGAGAAAGGGATGAAGAAGTAGAAGGCCATGGAATTCGAGTGATTCACTTCTATATTGGAGATGAGGATGATGATGAGCCAGAGATCAAAGAGGCTGAGCAGTTGTGAGGAGGCGTGGGGAAGAAAATGAGGATGTGGCCATCATTGCTGACTGTGGAGCTGCTGTAGCATTACTCCCTCTGAGTATGTGAAATCATGGGGAAGGAGAATGCGAGTTCAGTGCAAAGACCAAGCCACAAGATGCGCAGGGGAACCGTATCCCCGCCGGGTCCTTGCATGACCTTGATGGACTTGAAGTATTTCGCAAAGAGAATGTGATCTTCAGTTCAAAGGTAAACCAGCCCATACTTATTGTTTTGGAAGGTAGATGGAACATGGTTGGGGAATCATCGGTCGAGAGCAATCCTTGGAGAATGGTGACTTGAAGGTGCCAGTGCCTGAGGCTTTGGAAAAGGCAGCAGGTTGGCCAGTGTGAGCAAATTGGGAAGATTGGCGATGAGTTCAACATCCTGAGGAGAAAGTGCAAACCAGGGCCTAGGGAAAGATGGACTATGGACCCAGCCAGGTAACTACATCCAGCAGATGCTGAAAGCTTATGCAAATTAGGAAGATCAAACGCCAACAGCTACCATCAGACAATTCAGTTCAGATGGAAGACAAATCAGAAGTCTTGCAAGGGCAAGAGAATATTAGCCTATTCAGAAGCATTGTTGGATCAGGTATCTACCGATGTCAAGAGACGTATGATGCGGCGTTTACAGTGAAGGAATTGGCTTCAAGAATGTCAAACCCAACAGCTCATTTCACCGCTTGAAGGGTCCTAGGATACTTGAGGAAGACTATGGACTATTGTCTACTTGTAGTTGATTTTCCACAAGAGGAGAAGGCTATATCAAGAAAGGAGAAAGCTATTGGTGCTTGGAAACATTTTCAGATTCAGATTGGAGTGGAAACAAAAGCGAGAGAAAGTCAACGTCAGGAGGATTCCATGCATTGAACAGTTGTCCATTGTTCAACAGCAGCAGGACACAGAAGATCATTAGCCTATCTTCATGTGAAGCAGGGTTGCGCGCAACAGTTTCTTCAGCGTCAGGTGGAATTTACATCCGCTCAGTTCTTGAGTTTGCTCTTGGGACAAAGGTGGGCCACTACATCTTTGCAGATTCTTCAAGTGCGCGCCAACTTGTGATGAAGAGAGGAGTTGGAAAAGTCAGACATTTGGATGGAAAGCTGCTATGGATTCAGAGCAGGAAAGACTTCAATATGTTGCAAGTGTAAACATCGCAGACATCAATACACAACCACTTGGAGGACAGAGAATCAGATACTTGATGAACCTCATTGGGCATTGGCACAGCATGAGAGAAAGGTGTTTGAAGAGAAGAAGACTTGGCAAGAAAGGCCGACAAGATTGTGAGGATGGTAGCGTTTGAGGGCTTGCAGCCAATGGTTACAGAAGCTTTCATGAAAGAGAATGAAAAGAACCAGCGGGGATTGGGAGAAGAAATAGAACAGTCCAATGGAAGCTGGAAGGCTTTGATCAATTGTGGTCATCAAGATCAAAAACATTGGTTTTGCAGCAGTGACCTTTGCAATGTGGAAGCTTTAGAAGCATATTGACAACTGCTATGCAACAGCGATGGAACACGCTCGGTTCAGAACAGATGGAGCAGAATTCAGGTAGAACTTGAGAGTATGATCAGAGAGAATGAAGACCATGAAGAGAGATAGGCATTCTTCACAACTATGCCAGGAGAATTCATTGTGGATTGATTCTCAATGGAGGCTTTGTGGAGAGACAATTAGTCTGGAAGATACGAGAGCAACAGAAAGACAATATCAAGGTCATCGTGTGATGTTGCAGGCAGCCTTAGATGGAGCAACTGGACCTAGTAGGAAGAAGACTGCAAGAGGTAGCAGATCAGGTTGAAAGGGAAAAAGAGAAGTATGAAGAGTTGCTAGCATGTGCAGAGATGAGAAGAGACCATCCAGATGCGCAAACGATCTCAAGGAACCCTGTTCCTTAGAGAAAAGAGAAAAAGCGCGCAGGAAACCATGGAAACAGAGCTTAAAGGCAGCTTAAGGTAACAATTCGATCGCTCACACTACAAAGAAGGAGTGTGAAGCATTTTCAAGGTAGACTACAGTAGAGATGTGCAGCGCAACCAACATCATGAAGTATGCATGAAACCACTGCGCAGCCCCTTTTGGATTGAGAAAAAGGTTCGCAGATAGTCCACTGCGACTTGTGGGTGAGACCAACACAGTTTTTGTCCCGGCCTGTAGCAAAACTGCGCATCTTTTCCTGTTACATCAAGGGGATCTCAGGCATAGGCTCTTGAAATTTGATGTGAGCAAAATGTTGGATCTCACGAGTTACTTGGCTCCTAGTAGCGTCCTTGCTCCTAGTAGTAAGGCCGGAGCTACTAGTAGCGTCCTTCCTCCTAGTAGCGATGCCCTTTGTTCCTAGTAGCGTCCTTGCCCCTAGCATGTTGGACTTCACGAGTTAGTTACTTGGCCAACTGCAAGTGGAAGGACTCGCAGTGGATCCAGCAGAACTTCGATGCAGTTTTCCCTGCAGAAGAGCCTTTGGACCGCGCAGCCTTTCCTGGCGTGGCCAAGGCGAACCTCAGCTAAACCGTCCAGTCAGGAACAGAAAGCATCAGGCCAAGGCCTTGGCCAAACATCCCTCTTCAAGGATTGGAAAAACCAAGAGCACGCCAGCCTGTGGCTGTTTGGCTGTTGGCTTTGTTAGTGTGTGTTTGGCCAAAGCGACCGATGAACCGGCTGCTCGCTGCTACCAGTTGGTGCTTTTGAGAAGGGTTGTCCGCACCCTCATCGAATACGTGTGGCGCCTAGCCTATAGCGACTGGCGCCCAGGTGTTTTATTCTGTTTCTGTCGGTTGCTTTTATATGTTTCAAATTCTTGTAAGCAATAGCATTCTTCTTGAAGGGCAGTATAGAGCCCGAAACCCAATGGCTAGGGCTTTGCGAGACACATCTATGAATCCTCTCTTGTGTCTTCTGGAAGTCATTTTCAAGGATTCAAACAATCAGTTTAACGGGTGATGTGAATGTCGCAAGATGCGATCAATTAATTTTCTGTATATTGCCCCGAAAGTTCCGAGTTTTTATTCTCATATCGCCTTGTGGATTCAAGTCTCTTTAAGGAGCGCGCGCGCGTCCATGGGTGAACCTGCCGGATATTAAAGGGTACTTCAAGAAGTATTGCTCGTGGAGAACGCCTACTACGAATGGTGGTTGGAAAAAGGCGCTGGAGCGAATGTTTGTAATCAACCTGTGTTCTACTCCATCAAGTGGATGTCTCACAAGACCAAGCGTCGTCGGGAACAAGAATTCCACTCAGACCCTTTTTCGCGAGATCAGCTCCGGTGAGATTATTTGCAGTAGAGTCACTTGGGTCAAGGGGATGTTGAAAAGAGCGATGTGTGTGAAGTGGGACGCCGTGAGTAGTCGGATTGCCCCGGGGGGGGCAGTGGGCGTAAAAGCGGGTGAGCGTCGCAGTCGGAAACGTGCTCGACGAACTGTACCTGTCGGATCAGGTGGGGCAGAGCGCAGCGTTTGGGCATTTGGGACTGATTCGGCCCGAGCATCAACTTGGTCAGCGGCCACTTTTGCCACGGAGACCTTCCATAGTGGGCAGAGACCGTCATCAATGAACTCTCAGACCGTGATGATGATGGATCTCTGATCAATTCCCATGGTATTGATGTTGTCCCCTGCGAGAGTGTGCAAGGACGGGTTGCGATGGTGAAGGAGCTTTTCAAGCGAATGACACTTCAATGATTTAGGGCAACGCCTGTATGCGCTGGTTGTTCCACCTACCCCGCTCGGCAACTTTGTTCGATCATCTTGCGTGACCGCGCAACCCTCCATTCAAGAAAGCGGGGACGTTCTGGTGATCTGCTGCCGATTCCGCCGTGGAGGGTCACTACTGACCTTTTTTGGGGTGACGGATGCCATTGAGTTCTGGGTAAAGACGGTGATCTGTGTCATCAACTACCACTGTTGTGTCGGCTGGAGCAAGGCGGTCGGCGTGCCCATTGCTGATGAATTGTCGGAACTTCAGATTGTGGCCAGATGGCCCAAGTCATCACAGCAAACATTGTTTCCGGGGCACCACGAGAATCTTGGCGTGACTCTTCAGTTCAAATAGATATGGGTACGTTGGAAACCCAGTGGAATACATGGAAGAATTGGAGTGATAAAGTTTTGCTGGTGTGGGCAAGGCCAGGACAAGCCATCCAGCCCGTGGAGGCATTCCTATCACAGAAAAGCTTTCGCCTTGCTGAGGAGCCTTCTCCACACCCCGGACAAGATGCTGAAGCAGGCGCTCCAGAGTAACTGATGAGGAATGGTTCAACATAGTCCGGAGCGGACAGCAAGCGGGACAGACAAAGGCATCTCAGCGCAAACGAGTCTACAGGGAGAAGATTGCTGAGGCGCCCAAGATACGTTGTGTTGGTCAACTGACTGGCGCCCTTCTTGAAGAAGACGAAGGACTCTTGCACGACAGTGAAGATCTCCAGAGTGCGTTCAGCTTGTTTGCTGCGCCGGATGTATATGGTTACCTTTTCTCTCACGCAGCAAAAAAAGTGGATTCTTCCGCATTTGGACTACTGGAAGGTAAGTTGGTCCGACCTGCGTTGAGCGTCACCCCGACGGGGTGGCGTTCCGCGGTTCCTGCTGAAAGAAGACAGCGGTGGCTTTGATTCAAGAAGCTGTGAGAAATTTGGTCTTGGGAAAGCCCGACCCACCGAAAAGCGCAGCTCCTTGCCGGACGAGAAGAAATTCACTCTCGTATACATGGACAAATACAACGAGATTCAGGCGCCTTGATATGGACTTGGCAAAGGGCTACGTTGGAGGAACATTGGAAAGCAATTGGTCATGCCGTAGGGCTACAAGGAGGCGAGCTCAACGGGGAACTTGGAGATCTCAAGCTCCAGAGCGACAAGCTACGGGCTTACGTTGAAGTGAGCTTAGGCCTCCTGACCAAAGACGGCCTTCTTGGCGACTTTCAAACGGTCGATGTTCTCAGGGAGGGCTAATGTCTTGACGGCGATTGAAAAGGCAAGGGCCGCTCCGGTGGGAGCGACTTACCAGGTCACTGATGAGACCCTTCGTATGTTGATCCAATCACCCCTCAGCCGGGAGGTGAGCTGCGCTGATGCCTCGCCGTCAGGCGGGGGCAGTCCGGTTGCCACTGAGGTTGCTTGATGTTCATGCACCTCCTGTGGTCAATTAACGCGGATCATTGCCGCGCGTGCCAGTATGACTTTCAGAGTGGTAGAGGGTGGACGCAATACCCATGTCCGGTGCGCTGTGGCGGAGCCTTGTGCTCTGTAAACAGGCACTGTGAAGCATCGAGAATCCAGGTGCGCCCGTGACATGTTTCCAGCCCCCGTGTTCGGGAATTTCAGTGGATTGAAATTTACCCCTACGAAGCTATTTTTTTGGCGGGGGTGGGCGTGCGACCGCCTCGAGACATCCTCGCGAAGGACGATCCCTGGGACTACGCTATTGAAAAGGGTAAGGATCGGCTAGATGAGTATGAAGCTGATGGCCAGTCGAAGCAAGACGTTTTCTGCTGCGAGGGGTTACAAGGACCAAAAGCTGTGCGGAGTGTTGACAAGCCCTGCAAACTGGATCATCTCAACCCGTCAGAGCAGATCCTGGTTCGACGTGGCAATTGGCAACGCAATGGCCACAACAAAAGCTTGAAGGGGTTTCAAGACGCCTGAGGAAGAGGTTTGCTTGCTTGGAGCGAATTGGCTTCAAGGACAGGGATGTTCCACTCTTACTTTTCTACTTGCTGCTTTGGAGGTCGTCGGGCGAAGTGGACAAGCTTTTTGCGCAACATCCCTGAACTGCGCGTGGCAGTGAGCACGCCTGTATTCCCACGACGCCCAGGTTTATTGCCGTATAGGTCCACGACGAGGACGGCATCTTGAAATTTGATTCTGCAGCTGAGGCTAAGTATTCCTCAAGCCGGACCTCTTTCCCTCGAATATAGATGCGCCTGAAGGGCCATCGCAAATGCCTTAAATGCCTTTGCTCGCGGCCCACATCCATCGTCCGAACGATGCTGAGCACTTCCTTGCGAGAATTCTCGGCCACTTCATCATTTTGCGTACCCCTTGTAGAACGTTTCAGGGCTGCAAGGATGATGGCTGTCTTTGCATCCCAGTTCTGAACTCCGAACGGGATAGTCACTCTTGTGCTCATCCCCGCTTTCAAAGCCTCCGCATAGGCCTTGCAGAGTCTACCAAAGAGGATGGATCGATTGGCCCGTATCCGGCATATCGATGGCAATGGAAAACGAAGTTGTCCTACCCTTGGCAACGTACGCAGCGCATCAATGTGTTGGAAGTGTCTGCCCAGAAGGAGGGTTCGCGATGTGTCGCAGCTTGGGACCGTTCTTCAATGCACTGGCTTCTGTCTTTGATCTTACCTGGTCCCTTGTAGTCTCCGTTGTGGCAGCGCAACATATTTTTACGGTGCTCAAAAAGGATTTGATTACGTGGCGATACAAGGCCGTTGGAAGGATGAACGCACTGGCAGATGAAAATCGACCATCCTTCACCTTCCTCCAAGGCCCTTATTCGCATTTTTCTCCCCAATTTACTTTTGTTTCACACTTCGCTGCGGAAGTGACTCGTGGAGTTTGTGGTGCTCTTCCTGTTCTGACTTCACTTTAGATGGGCTGGTTGTGGTGCTTCCTGGTTCTTGGTTCTACTCTGTTATTCAATTTTCTTGAATAATTCACTTTCACTTGCGGGTGGGCCCGTGGTGTAAAGGCTGAATTCATTTCACCACGTACAGTCTGCATCACAACCTTTGCACATTCCAGTTGTGTGGTCATAAAAAGGGCTCCCTTGAGCATACACACAAAGTTAAAAATGTATATATATATACATATATGTTTGTGTCTCATTGAGTTTGGATCGCTTTGATTCAATTTGAGTTTTGCTCTGATGGCGCGCTTTCACTACAAGGTTGGAATTGAAGAGTTGAAGGTGGAAATTGTCGAGTCGATATTTTTGTGTGAAAACGTTCTTGCTGAAAGAAAGCCTGGGAAAAGAACAGGAAGAAAGGACAATTGACGGTTTTGCATGGTGCTCAGGGATAGTCAAGTCGAAGAAGTTGAAGGGCGAAGCGGAAGAACATTTTTCTAGGGTTGAACGCGAACAATTGTTTCTTGTATTTCACTGTCACTCCATTCTTCATTGTCTCCTTTTTGCTATTGGGTTGGAGGCCATCGCTTCTAAGTTGAAGGCCGTCCCTACTAGGTTGGAGGCCATCGCTTCTAGGTTGAAGCATCGCTACTAGGTTGGAGGCCATCGCTTCTAGGTTGAAGGCCATCGCTACTAGGTTGGAGGCCATCGCTATTCGGTTTGTTTCTTGTTTCCTATTTTTTCCTTTCCGACCTTTGAATCTTTCTTGTTTGTTCCTTTCGTTTTTCTTGCTTGTCTCACAGGTTTAAAACGTGCTATGGAAGTTTGTGTTTTCATTAGCGCCCGCTGTGCAGAGATATAAGGCTGGGGCATAAAGAAGACCTACCAAACCCACCCCAGGGTTACTCTGAACTCAATCAACGTGATAGGGTGGAATGGCGGCACCACTGGTGGTGGACATTGCTGTGGACCTGAAAAACGGAAAACCCTTCCACCTTCACACTGTCCGGGGTGCCAAGCTGCAAACGTCCAAAAAGGCTGAAAGGCGCTCATCTATGACAAGGTCGCATGTTGACACAATGTATTCTACGTTCTACTTGCTCTTTTAGGTTGGAGGAGATCGCTATAAGGTTGGAGGCCGCCGC
>CAXAMN010023223.1:0-18202 GCA_963970005.1 Durusdinium trenchii | reverse complement strand
TTCTCATCTTCCAGCTCCCCAGATACTCCGCGTACTAAAGTTGCACTGGAAAGTCGCCAGTTCTCAGCTTCCAGCTCCACAGATTACTCCGCGTAATAAAGTTGTACCACGCCAGTTCTCAGCTTCCAGCTCCCCAGATGCTCCAGTTCTCATCTTCCAGCTCCCCAGATACTCCACGTTCTGAAGTTGTACCACAAAGTCGCCAGTTCTCATCTTCCAGTTCCGCAGATACTCCGCGTACTGAAGTTGCACTACAAAGTCGCCAGAGGGTTGCGCGCACAGCCGGCAGATCGCACTCTCGCCTGTATTTCGCGCACTCGACACGCTTGGATGTCTTTGGCTGTGAACTGGAGTTGCTCAACCTCCAAAATCAGCAACCCCTGCCAGAAGCATTCCGCACTGTGCTCCTGCAACGACCGCAGCTCCAAATTGTCGTCCGTCTCTGCATGGTAGATGGGCATTCCATCTGGCAGTTCCAGGATGACGGCAAGGAGAGCTACCCCAAGGCTGTTCGCGTCCCGTCCAACCCGAGAGGAGCTGTTCCCGACAGAGCATTTTATGCTGCACCTTCACTTCGGCATGTAGAAGTGACAACTGGCATTCGACATGTCGGAGCTGCGGCTTGGCAGGCGTGTCAGCAACAACAAATTGTCAAACTCCCGCCCTCCGTCATAAGTCTGGCAGAAGGGGCTTTCCTAGGGTGCTATGTGCTGCGAGAGGTCGTCGCCCCGGGGTGTATCCGATTCGGTCCTCTTTTTCCACGAGTACGGACGCCGTGTGGGCATGGTGCCCAGGTCATCGTTGAAGGAAGGGAAGAACAGACAGATGGTGGAGAAAGGAACAAAGACCCCAAACCAACCCAAACCAAACACCCCAGCCCGCAGGCCGAAACTCCACCATCTTGTAGTCTTTCCTCTACACTGGGTGAGACGTGTGAAACGGAGACTAGTGGCAATTAATGGGCCTGAATTCTCAAGAGAAAAGGACGGCAGCGCAAACTGTGTTCATGGAAAGCCGCCTAGGAGGCTTCAAACGGACTTTCCTTGCCAATTATTGGTGACCAGCGGCCACACCACAGTGTGGCAAAACAAGGTCACTTTGCAGGTCAGGTGTCTCGCGATGCTCCAGCGCTGGTTGTAATCCGGTCGACCAAGAGTGACAAGATCTGAGCAGCAATCCGTGGAAAAGACCATTCTTGCAGCACTACCCGTTCAACTGGTGGCGCATACAAGGCCAGTCACATGTTGCCCGACAAAGCCAAACCGTGGCGGCAAATCCTAGCGAGAGAAGCCTGCAGCTAAGGGTGAACCGGGCACAACCTCCCCGAGGGGAGGCAAACCCAGCACCCTTCGGCACGCACCGGTGCCAATATGGGATGTCTCTTGAGTCAGTGAGGCGCTGCGTGATTGCAAAAGGTGATCTGCTGCGTGCAAGGCCCGTGTGAAACATGTGAAACTTTGAGCTCTCCTAGCATGATATCTGTACCTCTTTGTACAAAATTGGAAATGTCGGACATCAACAGCGGGAACTAAGGTTCCCCCTGGGCATCCTTCATTGCCACTATCTACCACCCGCCGTTTAGGAACGCAGAACTAAGGCTCTCGCTCCTATCGGCTCACTACGCAGCGAATGGCAGGAAGAGGTCATGGTTCTACTTGGTGTCTGCGCATTTTTCTTGCCGTATATGCCTGGAAATCATCCTTTCCTAGCGCTCGAATACTGACACTTGGCTCAGCTCACTACTCACGTTGCCCTTGCTCCTCTCCTGCCTCGGAAGCATTACTGGTCTTTGGCGCTGGGTCTAGATAGTCTTCTCGCCAAAGATCGTTTGCATCATTCGGCAAGACTCGAAGCCACGTGGGCTTGTCGAAGTGCTCGCATTTGTCAAAAGCATTAGACTGGGCATATGTCCCTCGCCATGTGCTGCTTTTTTTCCTTGCTTGAGGATTATTCGGAGATGCGTGCAGCCTGCAAAGGCATGCCTCGCAATGTAAAGCAGGGATGGCGGAGTAGAGACCTCCTTTAGGGAAGTACACTTGTAAAAGGCTTCTTGCTCAATGGTCCTCAGCATGCGGGGAAGGCAAAGTTGTTGCAGCTGGGAGCAGTGAGCAAAGGTTGAGCCTAGAATCTCAAGTACGTCTGTTTGGGACAAGTCAACGATTTGCAGCTGCCGGCAGCTCATACAGGCAGCAAAGCCTATCCTGTGGAAACTCGTAGGTAACGCCAGCTCAACTATGCCCGACTCTTGAAAACAGCAGTCCGGCAAACATCGGTTTGGGTACGTTGCAGCAGACTCTGACATGCCCAAATTGATGTTGCGCAGCGCTGTGCATGCTTGAAAGGCACGAGGCCTTAGCTGGGCTTGGGGAGCTAGCTTATTGCTAGGGCAATGTGCCGCACCAACCTGCGTTAAGGAGCAACACTCTTCGAATACCTTGGTGCCGAAGTACTTGCAGCTTGGGGCGACCACTATACGTAGCACTTGACACTTACTGAAGGCACCATGCAAAAGCCCGACTACCGTGTCTGGCAGGTGGACGATTTGCAGTTGTCGACAGCACCGCCACGCAGCCTCTCCTACAATCTTGACACCATTCTCAACTAGGACATGGCGAATTTCAGTGCAAAAGGAGAAGGCTTGTGGAGGGATTTTGCCATTTCTGCTACACAGCACCCGAACTGCCTTGACTTCCCCTTCAAGTTGCCCCTTGTGCCCTGCCTCTACCATGCACTGCTTAGCAATAACATAATACTTCTGGTTGGTGCTGATTGCACTCTGGATTGGGTCAGCAAGGACCTGCAGGGTGTTCATATGCACAAATTGCAGTTCACACCCTAAGGTGCTTGCGTTTCCTAGCTGGGGGAGCCTTGCTGATGCTGCATTCTCGAGGCTCCGAAGACTGGCATGCACACTAGGATCCACCTCTACGGGTAGTTCCTCCCCTGCTAGCGCAGTCAGCGTGAGGGTCCGTTCCCCTGGCCGTCCCCTGCTATGCCATGGACTGGCTCCACCTACTTCTTCGGTCATGCTCTGCACGCAGGATTCACTGGTTTGAGCCCAAGGAAGTGCGTGCCCGAAGAAAAATCTGGACGAGACCCTTCTCTATCCGACAGCAGCCAGGCACTCGCTTCCCTGTCTAACAGAGGGCAACTATGGTTAGTTTCTCGTGGTGCAGAGAACTGTTTCGCGACTGCAGTCCTGCTCCGGACCCGAGCTAAGGCTCGCACCCAGACTCTGAAAAAGTTACAGCAGGGCCATGACAGTTGTGGACGGTAGGGTGCTCCTCCATCCTAGACCAGGGGGTCCCATGTCCGGGATCATATGCAGCCAGGGTGGCCATTTCATAGCCGGACAGATGGCGAAAGCATTTTCTTCCGCATGAACCCCTCGCCATTTGCGTGTTCCGGGCATTTTGACCAGCCTCCGTAAGGCAGTGCAGTCAGAAAGCCCCACTTCCAACAAACTTGAGAGAGGGCGGAATGGCAAGCTCAACTGGAGCTGCACAGTTCATAAAGGCTTTAACTCGGATTGTATGGAGAGTTGCCGGTAGGAGGACTTCTCTAAGGCCAGTGCAGTGGGCAAAGGTGAATTCCGGAATTTCTTCAATCATGGTGTTACAGAGTCAACACTTAAGCAGTCGACAACTGTCACAAGCGTGCGCTCCTACAGCTACAAAGTGCTTTGGGAGAGCAAGTGTGTAGATGCCCGAAGAGCTGAGGCAGCCCGGTGCGAGCTCTCTGGTCCTGTCTTGCAGGGTTGACCCTCGGGGGGATGGAAACTCACTCAAGGTGACCTCAGCAAGGTTGATGCCGCAGGCGTGGAACACCTGCAAAGGTCCATTCTGGAACAATTGCTTCTGGGTTCACAGGGACATGAACGGCTTGCTGCAACTTATCCCAGATTGGGTCCTCAAGGTAGGTTTGCGTGGTGGTTTGTAAAAAGTCAATGACGCACCCAAAAACCTTGAGGTCAGTTACCGAGGCCAGGCAGTCCATCCTGGTCCTCTAAATCTGTAAATCGGTCGAACTTGGCGACACTGAGAGAGACCTTAAAGGTTACCCCCGAAACCGCAGTCAGCAGCAGGGGGCATTCCATGACTGGCTTCTTTTCGAGAGAAGTGCTGCTCATGGATGAATTGTCAATCTCTTTGTGCTGCAGGCAATTTGCCATCACTGTGCGAGCCACAGGTGCCCAGTCTGCTCATGGGCTGTTCCTACGGCCAGAAATGTTTCCTGAAGACAGATGCTGAGGCACCCACCTTGAGCCTCTTATAGCCTGGCACAATGTCAGGAGTATTCATGGTATGGCTCCTTGTCAGAGCGGTTGGCATGGCAATATTCATGGCAATATAGCTCCTTGGAGTCTACGATGGGCTGGCATGATATTGGCAATATTCCTGGCTGAGTTCCTCGTCAAAGGCATCAGAATCTGGTCCTTCCGCGGGGAGCAGCTCCAACCAATGGGGTTTTTCAAATTTGTCGCACATAAAAAAGGCATTGTGCTCCCTGCACCCACTGTTCCATGTCACCCCAATCTGGGAGGGTAAACCGTTGTAGCTGCTCGCACCCGCAGAAGGCACGGTTGCCTATGTCACTGAGTTCTGTCGGGATGACAACTTCTTGCAGCACAACACAATTAAGGAAGACTTCTATTTGCATGAGTCGCGGTGGAAGCCATATGCACTGCAATGCTACACAGCGAGCAAAGATGGAAGAGAGTAGGGCTGTGACCTCTGTGCTCATGAGGTTGACCTCCACTAGACTTTTGCAATTTACAGGCCCTCGGCCCGATGTTGTGAAAATCGTTCGCAAGCACAGCTGTTCAATGCCTGCTCCACAGAATGCGCCTTCAGGCAGAGCTCGTGGTCTGTCAGTACGATCCATGTTAAAGGTGATGGTTGTAAGCGTGAGGCAACTCTCGAAAGCATATTTGCCAAGCTGCGCCTGGTGCCAGGACCCTGCTGTCCTCTGTTTCGTGACTGACCCCAACGCTGCCTAGGGAACAGCACTCTGCAAACACCCTTTGGCTGTATTGGACACACCCTGGTGCGGCGGCCTCACGCAGCACACAGCACCCCATGAAGGTTCCTTCCGCCAGACTGATGACCGAAGATGGAAGCTTGACAATCTGAAGCTGCTGGCAACTCTGCCAGGCCGCAATTCCATATGTTGGATGCCAGTTGCCACTTCTACGTGCCGGATCGAAGGTGCAGCGCAGAATACTCTGTCTGCAATTTCCCCTGGGGTAGCTTTCTTTGCCGTCTGCCTGGAACTGCCAGATGGAATGTCCTTCCACCATGCAGGGAGGAACCACTATTTGCAGTTGCGGCCGCTGCAGGAGCACCGTGCGGAATGCCTCTGACAGAGGTTGCTGCTTGCGAAGGTCGAGCGGGGTGTATCCGATTCGGTCCCAGGGTGTTTGCAGAGTGCTACCGGGGAGGCCCAAAGAGCGTCTCCAAAAATCTAGCACGGTTAAGGGTCTAAATCATGGACCTCGTAACGATCCACAAACACAGCCGACGCAGGATTCATTTCCCACAGAATATACATCTATTTGCCCTGCCTCTGGCTGCCTTTTAGGAGCCATCCCGCGTTCCGTGTTCTGCGCTTGAGCCAAAATCAAACTAACCCAAGCACGCAACGAGTGGCACCTCACCTGCAAGACACATGGGCTTCGGCTTCGTCCAACAAGAACACCCATGATGGGGTGCAACATTTCGGTCCCAGCTTTGTGATCGAATAGGCGTGTTGTCGCCATCACCCAACTCTGCGTGCCCCTCACATATTTCAGGCCTGGCCGTAGGCCATCCTGAGGAGCTCCAAGCACAACGCAATCCAAAGAGCTTCAACAAGCCACCAAGTGTAGGGTGGGGTAGTGGTTGGTTGGAGTCCACTACCCCACCCCTTTTAATTGCAGCCAAGGCACTAGCACGAAGACGTCCAGGTCGAAGAAGGCGAAGAAGTCAAAGAGGTCGATGCGTCGCAGCAATCGGAGAGGTCCTGGTCGAACTTAAATAGGAAAATACAAGGCCCCGCATGGAGCCACCACTCCATAGAATAGAAAATGGCCGCTGGACCAACAATTAGAGCCCACATGGAGGCCACACCATTGCGTGGAAAAAGCCACGGAACACACATAATAGGGCAGACCACACCATTGCGTGGAAAAACATGGAGCCCACACCAAACTGATGCATAGTCCGAGGCGGAGCCACACCATGATGTGGGAAAACACAGGGAACCCACATGGACCTCACGCAAAAGCTGAGGATCTGGCGCAAAACGTGAGAGGAGCCCAGCCGGAGCCCACACCATTACGTGAAAAAAACACAGGGAACCCACATGGAGCCCACGCAAAAACTAATGATTCAACACGAAGCCTAAGAGGTGGAAAAACACAGGGAGCCCACATGGAGCCCACGCCAAATGCACGAAAGCTAAGAGGAGTCCAGCCGGAGCCCACACCATTACGTGGAAAAACACAGGGAGCCCACATGGAGCACAAAAACTGAGGATACCACTACGCGCTAAAACACAGGGAGCCCACATGGAGCCCACGCCAAAACTGAGGATTTGCCACGAAAGCTAAGAGGAGGCTGGCCGGAGCCCACACCATTACGTGGAAAAACACACGGAGCCCACATGGAGCCCACGCCAAAACTGAGGATTGGGCACGAAGGCTAAGAGGAGCCCAGCCGGAGCCCACACTTTTGTCTGGAAAAACACAGGAGCCCACTCCTTTCACCCACTGGGTAATATATTATTTAATACAGATGGGACGGGGACAGGCTATGTGAGAAGGATCGTCGTGCTTTGTGAAGTATTATACAACGGCTGTCGCCCTGAGGGGATTGTACGACCACTGTCCCCGCCACACGGCCATAGGCCCAGTTCTGCCACAGAGCTGGCCCAGGTCAACTTCACCACTGCGTACTTAGACACCAAAATTGTGGCCAATGTGGCTCACTAAGTTTGGGATAGTCTGCGTCAATTTCGCCACTGTGTGGTACACTACAAATAATGGCCTGCGTGGCCCTCTTCCGCTTCCACAGGCCCAGTTCCATCAGTTCACCGCCGCCACTCAAAAAAGGTGGCCCTGTGGCTCACTAAGTTGGAGATGGTGTGGGTCAATTTCGCCACTGTGTGGTATACTAGAAATAATGGCCTGCGTGGCCCTCTTGCGCTTCCACAGGCCCAGTTCCATCAGTTCGTCGCCACTGGGCACTGGGCGTCAAAAAAGGTGGCCCTGTGGCTCACTAAGTTTGGAGGGTGTGGGGCAACTTCGCCACTGTGTGGTATACCAGAAATAATGGCCTGCATGGCTCTCTTCCGCTTCCACAGGCCCAGTTCCAGTTCACCGTCGCTACTGGGCACTTGGGGTCCAAAAAGGTGGCCCTGTGGCCCACTAAGTTTGGAATGGTGGGTCAACTTCGCCGCTGTGTGGTGCACTACAAATAATGGCCTGCATGGCCCTCTTCCGCTTCCACAGGCCCAGTTCCACCAGTTCACCTGCGCCACTGGGCACTGGGTGTCCAAAAAGGTGGCCCTGCGGCTCTAAGTTTGGGATGGTGTGGGTCAATTTCGCCACTGTGTGGTATACTAGAAATAATGGCCTGCATGGCCCTGTTCCGCTTCCACAGGCCCAGTTCCACCAGTTCACCTTCGCCACTGGGCACTGGGTGTCAAAAAACGTGGCCCACTAAGGGGGTCAATTTCGCCAGTGCGCTGGATGACAAATAATTGCTTGTGTGACCACAGGCCCAGTTCAGCACAGCTGGTTCAAGGCAACTTCGCCACCGTGTGCTGGACGCAAAAAATTTGCACGTGTGTCCCTTGCGGCGGCTCAGATCGAAAAATGGGGATGGGCTAGCTCAATTTCGCCAGCGCGTTGGATGACAATGGCTTCTGTGGATCACAGGTGGCTTCATTCATGGCCAAAAAGGGTCCGAAGCAGCTGGCTCAAAGAAGTTCTACGCACATTCGCTCTTGCGCGATTATCCACTATCAATCAAAAACGTCGCGGTACTAAATTCTGTTATGTGGGTTTTAGAACGACTCCCAAAAATCAAAACTCACCACACAGCTTGCTCCAAATGAAAAAATCGTCCAAACGCACAGGTCCATCAAGGTCCTAAGAAGCTCTTGGCCCAGCCTGCAGTTCCTCGCCCCCATGGGGCCAAAGTGTTGGATCCTGGCCGCACAAAAACGACAAACTTCACATCGCCACAGGCCACACACAAGGCCATTGGGGTGATTCCAAGAAGATACACATGGTCAAAGAGACCTTCTGTTTTTCACATGCGCAACAAGCTCTCCTGGTCAGCTCTGGATGGTTGACTTCCTGCGCTCCTCCAAAGTCTCTTGGTATGCACTATCGGCCCTACCCTGATCACGTTCAAAGGACACCGTCTGTCATCTGGAGTCTTCAAATTAGAAAGCAGGCGCATTTCCCCATCTTGTCCAGCACGTCGCGCAAGACATTCTGCAACGCCATGGCCTGCGTTTTGGAAAAACATCCAAAGTCTAGAGTCTAGGGCTCAAAAAAGGTGAGCTCGGGAACCACAGGCACAAAACCGCAACATTTCAGTCTCTCCTGGGTGGTCCAAACATGCGTCACCCCATGTGGCCTTGGAAAAACCCCAGGTTAGAAACACAAGGATCTGGAGATCAGACACGCCAAAACCTTCTGCTTCCAAAAACATGAGGCGGTGCAACATGTCGGTTCTTGCTTTGCAGTCCAAGCTTGTGTCACCCCATATGGCCTTGAAAAACGCCGAGAGCCCAAGGTCTGGCCACTGGCACAGCTGTCACTTCCCTAAAAAGGACAGCAGCTTGAGGTCACACACACAAAGCTTCTCGTTGCATTTCACAACGCGTGCCAAGCATTGGGAAGATCATTGAACTATCAAATGAAATGCAAGACTGCAAAGTGAACATATAGAACTGAATGAATTCTGAAATTGTATCACCTCAACGGATCCAAAAACCATTTTCAAAGAGCAAGCGGAGGTACATCGGCCATACGAACCTGGCGCCTTTCCCCTGGCAGATAGCATGTGTGGCCAGGTCTGAGTTGGTCAAGCCAAACATTTGCCCGTAACCACTCACTATCCGCGAACGCTGATTGGCTGTCTACATCCATGTCCTCAGGAAACACTTTGTCCGCAGGCTTCAACCTCTCCGAATGGGTGTCTAGAATCTCTACACTCCAAAGTCGCACACAAAAACAAAGGGATTGGTTCTGCAAGTGGCCAATGTCAAGACCACCGGTACGGCGTACAAATACACTGTGTAGGAATACATCCCAGTCGAACTGTCGCCGAGGCGATGCGTGTCGTTGTTCGACTGAAGAATGGCCCGGAAATCAAGGATGTATTGGAAAGAGTTCAAGTTGTCCAAGATCCTTGGTCTCTCGGAACCACACTGTCACGGTCCGCGAATAACCATTTGTCTTTCAGACGGGTGGGCAGACAAGAACAAAAACAGTGTGAAAAGCAAAGCTCGACATGGTCTTCCAACAGGCAGCAATGCGTCGTGATGCCCGTAAATGAAATCCTTCAAGTTCAAGGTGGTGCTGTTTTGCACCGTGACCACAAACGGCTTCTGGAAAAGCTGTTTGGCGAAACTCGTTTTAGCCGCTTGCGATGGTCCCTGCAAAGCGTACATCATGTAGCGCCTACAGGACGCAGGCCGGCCAAAGGAGCAAACTAGAGCAGAAGAGGACCACACGCCTGGGTTTTGGGAGTTTGATGCAAACAAGGCTCTCTTTCGCAAATTTGAACTGCTCCATGAACTGGCGCAACTTCGGAAACAGAGGGTCATCCACTTGGCGAAAAGGGAGGCGAGTGCTGGCCAAAATGTCAGCAACTCTATCCTGGTATGATCTCCTCACATTTGCAAGGTAACAGGAAAGAAGCCACAAGAAAGACAAGAGACTTAGCAAGAGGGAAACAAAAGTAAGAAAACAGGACGTGCATGGGGCCAAGAGTCAACGCAGCTGTAGCTTCTGCTTCTTGGACAGCTTGCGCGTTCAATAGTAAAGTTCGGTAGCTCCGGCGGCACTGCAACAAATAGCTTTGGTACTGCTCGTGTGTAAATTTCCTGAGCCGAGCAAACCGAAAGCATTGTGCAGAGGAAGCATTTGTAAACCATGACCCGTGCTGTCTCATCCCAATGTCGCAAATCCGATGAATCTCTGCAGATCCAATGATCCGACGATCTCCAACCCTTGCTTCGCCCTTTCGTGAAAAGGTTTGTCTTTTCAAAGGCTGCGGTTTCTCTAAAACGCCAAACACCAAAACTCTACTTGGACAGCCCCAGGGTCTTCACACTCCACCAGGATGTCACCCACGCCGGATTCACTTCGTACGCCACAAAGGGCTCCCAATTCGTCCAATTCCAGAGTGAGCCGATTTTCTGGCAAACAACATAAAAGTGACTGCGAGCCCGAGAGACGGCGACATCTCGTCCACGGGCGTGACTGCATTGGACGTGCGGCTTCAATGACCCGAAAGCAAAGCAAGCATAGTTCCTTGGCGAGCCATGGGATGGTGAGTGAATGAATCACAACAGGGATGTGGTATACAGGCTACAAGCAGCCAAATATTGTCATAAGTTAGACGCCCACAGGAGCCAGCACGGCACCACCTGTGTACAAGAATGTCAATTGCCTGTAAGGCAACTTCCAATTATTGACTGCGTGGCCCACTGACGATGTTGACATCCACATCTCAGACGAGGCACGTTCGATCGATGCGGCGCTCGAAAGTAAATTGAGCGTGCAGGTGCACCCTGCTACTCTCAGCATTGGTAGATTCTTCTATAGTCAAGCTGATGTGCTTCAATGGCTCTGCAAATCTAGATGGGAAAGTGCGAGTTGACCATTCCAGGAAGCTTCTGGCGAGCAATTGCCCAGCAACGGGCCACCACTCCGTGACCTGCAAGCCAGCGGCGAATGCGGCCAAACCGCTCCACTCCAAAGCTATCTTTTCGGCAGCAGTCTTTTGGAACGGCGAAAGCAAAGAAACTGTCAACATCTTACTAGCAGACCTAGGGGCGGGTTGACCATCCAAGAAATCTCCGTTGAAAGTGAGCTGGACGTCAGCGCAATGAACTCTCGGCCCGGTAGGTGGCTCTGCGGCTTCACGCCGGGGACGGGGAAGTGGAGGCACATCCGGTAAAAACAACCCCTGATTGCCATCTCCATTCCACATGGCAATGGCTTTCACGAGCTCCTCTTTTTCCTGAGGCGTGTCCACACACCCCGCCACCTTGTCCACAAAAGCCTGCAGGGCATCCTTCGAGGCATCTCTATTCAGTCTCTCCGGGGTTGGCAAATTCTGTCCAATTCGAGTAAAAATCTTGACAGCGTCACGCCGGGATTGTCGATGCTCTTTTGCAGTCGGCATGGCGCGTGTCGCCAGGAAGTTCTGTGTGTCTTTGGAAAAGTTGACTCTGAGCAATTACAACGCTGTCACTGTGTCGCTTGCAGCCAGAACAGGCTCTTGTCCGCACTTGTGAAGGTCTTCCTGGAGCCAAGCAGACATGCAAGGGCATCTCACAGTCGTTGTTGTCAACCTGTTTGAAATATTTTTCTAATCAGAAACGACAAAGCAACCCAGCCCCCAGATGCCACATCACGCTGCTACCGAACGAAACCTGGACGCAGTGGGACGAACCCGAACCTGCTCCGCTACCAGTGTGAAAGCGCACCCGACGTCGCCGTCCGATGTGCTTCTCTACGCGCGCGATAGCGCGGTCAGCTCCAGGGCCCTGTGAACCCAAATGAGAACGCACCATGGACAGAACTCGGCTAGACAACGTCCGCGAAACAGGGAAAACAAACACACATTATGAGGTGGGAAAAAAATCGGCCTAGAAGAGCTTGACAGGATCGACTGTATGTGTGAGTAGCTTCCGCGGTCACAAAAGAGCATCCAATAGAAACGCCAAACTCTGATATGGAAACACACTCTTGTTCACACACGTGACTTTGGCACGCTCACCAGGCTCGCCGTGAACATACTCAAAACAAACTCTCATCATGTACGCGTACATGCTCAACCCTTGAGCGCAATTTGTGGCAGTCATCAAGCAGGCATACCATTCGGTTGCCATCAGTTGCGTTGCAAACAGTGAGACTTTATCTCTCAGAGATTACAAGACACTCACACTGCGCGATTCTCTCCTGTTCAGCGCAGACAGCAAGATGCCAGGAGCCCCTAGTAGCGTCCTTGCTCCTAGTAGCGAGGCCAGGAGCCCCTAGTAGCATCCTTGCTTCTAGTAGCGATCAAAAGAGCCCCTAGTAGCGTCCTGCTCCTGTAGCAGCGATGCCAGGAGCCTCTAGTAACGTCTTACTCCTAGTAGCGAGGTCAGGGCCCCCCAATTGCCTTCCTTGCTCCTAGTAGCGATGCCAAGAGCCCTAGTATAGCGTCCTGGCTCCTGCGTGATTTTGCACCCTTTCCAAAATCGTTTCTGAGAAGCGCGCCAGGCTAAGGCACGACCCTGTCAAATGAAGAGCCTGTCAAGCGAGGCAGTCATCCCAAGCAGGCATACTCTTCGGTTGCCATCAGTTGCGTTGCAAAAAGTGTGAATCTTGCTCTCACAGATAAACAGTCACACTGCGCTGTTCTCCCTTCAGAGCAGAACGCAAGATGCGTGACACTATACCCTTTCCAACATCATTTCTGAGAAGTGCGCCAGGCGGATCATTGGCGGCCTGGAAGGAAGGAAAGAAAGAAAGGAGGGAGGGGAGGAGTGGGAGCGCCACTGGTCAGTGGAGCTGTGGACATCAATCAAGGAAGGAGCGTAGTGTTTTCAAGAAAAAGAAGTACAATCAAATGGCTAAAGATCTACAAACAAACCAAAAGGAGAGAGGTGCAAGGCGGGCCGCCTCCACTGCTTCTTCTTCTTCTTCATCTGCAACGAAATCAAAAAAAGAACAGGCGCAGGCCAAGAGTCATCTGGAAAACTGAGCTGCATGCCGGGCGCCAAGTGCACAGCTTCTCCTTCTAACCAACAGAAAATGGATGTAAACAGTATACATGCTCGGTTTAAGCTGCCACAAACTTGCGAGCCCTAAAGGCCCTAAAGGTCCATGACGCCACGTCTGCTTCTTCCGCCCGTGCCGGAGCAATCGCAGGAGCAGCTGGCCCCGCTTCGTCTGTCATGCTGCTCAGCAAAACATGGAAGGGAAGTGTACGGCCACACTGAAGCCTGCCACAGCGTCCATACCAGCACCACCTTGCAAGCGAGTGGTTCCAGCTCGATGGTCTACCAGACACAATCACGCAAGCCTTCCGCCCTGACCGGAGCAATCGCAGCAGCTGCAGCTGGCCCCGCTTCGCCTGTCATGCTATTTAGGAAACATGAAAGGGTGAATTCTACGGCAAATTCATACAAGGCTGGAGCCTGCCACAGCATCCACACCAGCACCACCTTGCGAGCGAGTCGTTCCGCTGGCCAGCTCGCTGGTCCTAGGGACACACACTCACGCAAGCCTGCCCCATGGTTCTCCAGCAACTTCTCCAGGTCTTCACGCGACAGGTTCTTAGCTGCCTCGATCCCAACGTCACACAGAAGTCTCAGTCATTTGATCGCTGCAGGAGACTCTTCAACATTGATGGGTTCAGAAAAACATTGAATCCGCCCACAGCAAAGAACCTCACCTGGACCAAGTTTGCCCTGCGTTTGCGGAGCTTCTTGTCTTCCTTCGCAGCAGAACGGAGCTCCTGGCGGAGCTCTGCTCTGCGGCGCTTAAGCTCTGCCATCTCTTCGTGCAACAAAGCCTGACATTGGAGTCTTGTTTTCAACCCCAAAAGCTGGATAAAAAAAGGAGACGTAAGTTAGGGCCTCCCCAGTACTCCCTAAGTCGAGTTGGGGCCAGTCATGGGACAGAGGACAACAGTGTCCTTGCACCAGGGCACAACTAGGTGAGTATGCCTTCGAGAGTTGCCTCACTTGTGGAGGTCAATCTCATGGACACAGAGATCACAGCCCTCCCTTCTTCCACATTTGCCACTGTGTCGCTTTAAACAGCATGTGGCTCCCGCCACGACTCACGCTTGTAGGCAAAGAAGTTTTCTGAATTGTGTGGCACTGCAAGAAGTTGTCATCCCGACGGAGCTCAGGGATATAGGCAACCGTGCATTTTGTGGGTGTGAGCAGCTGCAACGTTTCACCCTCCTGGACTGGGGTGACATTGAACAGATACAAGCAGAGCACAATGCCTTTTTCATGTGTGACAAGTTTGAAAAACCCCAGTGGGTTGAGCTGCTCCCTGCAGAAGGACCTGATTCGGATGCCTTTGACGAGGAACTCAACCACGAATATTGCCAATATCATGCCAGCCCATGGTAGACTCTAGAGGGGTGCCTTAGCATCTGTCTGCAGTTTCGAAAGCCTTGGGAGCAGCCCACGCGCAGCCCCAGACACCTTTGGCTCAAACAATCATTGCAAATAGCCTGTCGCACATGGAATTTGATGATTCATCCATGATTAGCACCCCTCCTGAAAAGGAGCCGGTCATGGAATACTCCCTGCTGCTGACTACGCTTTCGGGAGAGACTTTCCAGGTCTCTCTCAGTGTTGCAAAGTTTGACCGCTTTGAAGATCTAGAAGAGCAGGTTATGGACTATCTTGTTTCTGTTACTGATCTCAAAGTTTTTGGGTGCTGCATTGACTTTTTGCAAACTGGGACAAGCTACAGCAAGGAATGGAATACACCATCGTTTTTCGCAACTGTAGTGTTATCCTGCCATCTCAGGTAGAACTTGGTAGAAATTGAGGATTGCCCTATCCATCACATTCCGCTAGCAGTTCATGTCCCCATGAACCCAGAGAGAAGTGTCTCAGAAGGGGCCTTTGCAGGAGTTCCACGCTTGAGACATGTCAGTGTAGAACCAGGTATCAGGTTCATTAAGGCAGAGGCTTGGCAAAACTGTCGGCAGCTCCGCATCGTTAAACTGCCTGCCACAGTAGTAGGCATTTCCGATAATGTCTTCCGCGATTGCAAACTACTGAACAGCGTCGCGGCTCCGGGTTGCCTAGACTTTGGGTATAAAGCCTTTGCGGAATGTTGTTCCTTGCAATGGGTGTATGCATCGGAAGGAATTGCAAATGTGTTCAATAGCGAAGCCAAGCTGGGGCAATACCTCTTTCAAGGCTGTATCAATCTTGCTGAGGTTACCTTAAGTGAGCTTCCATCTCCCCGAGAGTCAGTACTGCAAGCTGAGGTCAGTGAGTTAACGCCGGGCTGCCTCAGCTCCACAGGAATCACTGCACTTGCTCTCCCAATGCATTTTGTAACTCTCGGAGCGCATGCATGCGACAGTTGCCGACTACTTAAGAATATAGACCTTTGCAACACCCAGGTTGAGGAAATTCCGGAATTCGCCTTTGTGCACTGCACTAGTCTCAAAGAAGTCCTTCTTCCGATAACCCTCCACACAATCCGAGTCAAAGCTTTCATGAACTGTGCAGCTCTCGTGGAGCTTGCCATTCCGCCCTCGCTGAGGTACATAGGAAGTAGGGCCTTCCTAGATTGCACTGTCTTTAGTGGGCTTGTCAAGAAGCCAGGAAGGCATAAATGGCGAGGAGTCTACGCAGAAGAGAATGCTTTCGCCATTTGTCCTGCTATGCGATGGCCACCTTGGCTGCACATGATCCCGGACATGGGGTACACCCCTGGTCTTGGATGAAAACAAGACGTTTTTCTTGGTTGCAGCGAGCGCTGCATCGTAGATACTCGTCAAGAGTCTGGGCACGCGCCTTAGCGTGGGTCCAAGGCAGGTCAACGATCATGACAGGGCAAATTCCAGAAGGGAGCGGAGAAACATCGCAATTGTACCCTTGTATAGAAAGTTCTACTCAAGAGTACCAGGGCGAGGCTAGGGGCAAGCAAATGACAAACGACAATAAACCGCACATTGCCAAAAACCAGTGTCCCTGAACAAACTGGATAACCCATCTAGTCCAGGCAATGCTAGGGAATGTCGACTGATGCCAGTTGTCACAGGGAAGAAACAGGGCAAATTCCATAAGGGAGCGGAGAAACATCGCAATGGTACCCTTGCATAGGAAGTTCTACTCAAGAGTATCATGGCGAGGCCAGGGACAAGCAAACGACAATAAACTGCACGTTGCCAAAGACCAGTGTTCCTGAACAAACTGGATAACCCGTCTAGTCCAGGCAATGCTAAGGAATGTCGACAGATGCCAGTTGTCACAGGGAAGAAAAAGGGCTAGACCAGATAGAGCCGGTGAACCTGTGACTGGAATGGGGGACAAGCTGACTGACAGCAGAGTGCGGCAAGCAAGATGCGCAAGCACTGACCAACCTTTTCGCCATTCGAACTGCTGTGAGCCTATAGGAGTGAGAGCCTTAGCTCTTCGTTCCTAACAGGCGGGTGGTAGAGAGTGGCAATGGCGGATGCCCAGGGGGAACCTTAGTTCCCTTTGTTGATGTCCGACATTTCCAATTTTGTACAAAGAAGTACAGATACCAAGCTAGGATTGTCCAAAGTTTCACCTGTTTCACCTGTTTCACACGGGCCTTGCATGCAGCCGATTAACTTTTGCTACGGTGCTGTGCTTCGTAAACCTGGAAGACACTCCACTCTGTTTGCTGTTTGGTACCTGTGAGTACCAAACAGTGCTGAACTGACCTCCCTTCGGGGGGGGTCTCTTCGCACCATCACCTGCTAGCTTTCGTCGATTATGGCCGCCACCCATTGATTGTTGATTGGTAGCATGCCACTTGACTTGTAAGTGCAACCGGTTGAACGGGTTGTGCCACAAGAAAGGTCTTTTCCACGGCATGCTGCACAGCTACGCCACCCCACTTGTCAGGGATGCAATCGACGTTGAAGCATTGCGATACCTCGTTGTTGAGTGGAGAATTGCATTGTGACCATGATTTTGCCGCACTGGGGTGTGGCCGTTGGTCACTCATAATGGTGAAGTGAAGTCCTTTTGAAGCCTTTTTGCGACTTTGCTTGAGCACAAACCTGCGCCGATATGCTTTTCGTTCGTTAATTCAGGCCCCTTTCTAGACACTCTTTCTCGTCTCACATGTTTCACCTTGCACAGAGGAAAGACTACATGATGGTGGAGACTCGGCCTGTGGGCCCTTGGTTGTGGTGTTTTGTTTGTTTGGTTTGTGGTCCTTGTTATTTTCTCCACCATCAGACTGTTTTTCCCTCCCTTCAACGATGACCTGGGCACCATGCCCACACGGCGTCCGTACTCGTGGAAAAAAAGCCATCGCCTTTGTTTCATTGGAAGAGCTTGCTGTGTGTGCTTGGATGGCATCAGTACTGGCATCGAGGTCGATTATCTCGTCCGTGGTGCTGCTCTCCGTTTCTCCTGCTTGCCCCTTCTGGCAATTCTCTCTGCTCAGTGGCCTTAGCCGCACTGTTGGTGGCCGGACTCGTCGGGGTCGGAGCCGTCCGCTCTTCCTGGGCGGTATCTTCTTCACTTGCAGAGGCAATTGTTTCTATGGGTGACACTTCTTCAGAAGGCTCTGCTGCGTTCGTCTCGGAGCCTGCTTGCTCTTCTTCTGTGCTGCCAATCATGATAGGGGAGGTCGGGGAGATTCCGTTGCCTGACCTTGGCTGGCAGGCTCCGGTACTTCACTCGGAGGTGAAATCTCCTCACTCTCTGCTGAGCTGGTCTCGTGAGGCTAACTTCTGCGCAGGCAGCACTTTCCTGTGTGTTTTGTGTGCATGTGGCGCCATCAACACGCTCTGGTGGGCGCTGCCAGCAGCAGCCATTTTGCAACAAACCTGGCCGAGGGGGGAAGGCGTAGAGGGGAGTCTGGCTGATTCAGTTCGATTTTTCCACCTCCACGCATCATGGATGACACGTATGTGGCGCCGGAGGGGCAAGGATGCTTCTCCTTTCGACAAAGCCTCTTGCTCAGAGCCAAGGACACATATGCTGCCAGGTGTACGGGCAACAAATGTGAGATTATCTCCAAATGGCTCCTCGCGGGACTGGCGGTAGTCTTCTCAAGGCCCAACTGGCAGTTTCTAACCAAAAGAGGTACTTTGACTGCCACCCCTCAGCGCCTCCTCCAGCGCTATTATCGACAAGGATACCCGGCGGGCCTCGTGGACAAAAAGGCAATGCCTTATGTGCTTCCGTGGCATAATGTCCGGAGGCTGAGTGGCAGCGCAGGGTCGGGTGGTTCTGTCATTCACGG
>CAXAMN010023222.1:0-18203 GCA_963970005.1 Durusdinium trenchii | reverse complement strand
TTCTCATCTTCCAGCTCCCCAGATACTCCGCGTACTAAAGTTGCACTGGAAAGTCGCCAGTTCTCAGCTTCCAGCTCCACAGATTACTCCGCGTAATAAAGTTGTACCACGCCAGTTCTCAGCTTCCAGCTCCCCAGATGCTCCAGTTCTCATCTTCCAGCTCCCCAGATACTCCACGTTCTGAAGTTGTACCACAAAGTCGCCAGTTCTCATCTTCCAGTTCCGCAGATACTCCGCGTACTGAAGTTGCACTACAAAGTCGCCAGAGGGTTGCGCGCACAGCCGGCAGATCGCACTCTCGCCTGTATTTCGCGCACTCGACACGCTTGGATGTCTTTGGCTGTGAACTGGAGTTGCTCAACCTCCAAAATCAGCAACCCCTGCCAGAAGCATTCCGCACTGTGCTCCTGCAACGACCGCAGCTCCAAATTGTCGTCCGTCTCTGCATGGTAGATGGGCATTCCATCTGGCAGTTCCAGGATGACGGCAAGGAGAGCTACCCCAAGGCTGTTCGCGTCCCGTCCAACCCGAGAGGAGCTGTTCCCGACAGAGCATTTTATGCTGCACCTTCACTTCGGCATGTAGAAGTGACAACTGGCATTCGACATGTCGGAGCTGCGGCTTGGCAGGCGTGTCAGCAACAACAAATTGTCAAACTCCCGCCCTCCGTCATAAGTCTGGCAGAAGGGGCTTTCCTAGGGTGCTATGTGCTGCGAGAGGTCGTCGCCCCGGGGTGTATCCGATTCGGTCCTCTTTTTCCACGAGTACGGACGCCGTGTGGGCATGGTGCCCAGGTCATCGTTGAAGGAAGGGAAGAACAGACAGATGGTGGAGAAAGGAACAAAGACCCCAAACCAACCCAAACCAAACACCCCAGCCCGCAGGCCGAAACTCCACCATCTTGTAGTCTTTCCTCTACACTGGGTGAGACGTGTGAAACGGAGACTAGTGGCAATTAATGGGCGTGAATTCTCAAGAGAAAAGGACGGCAGCGCAAACTGTGTTCATGGAAAGCCGCCTAGGAGGCTTCAAACGGACTTTCCTTGCCAATTATTGGTGACCAGCGGCCACACCACAGTGTGGCAAAACAAGGTCACTTTGCAGGTCAGGTGTCTCGCGATGCTCCAGCGCTGGTTGTAATCCGGTCGACCAAGAGTGACAAGATCTGAGCAGCAATCCGTGGAAAAGACCATTCTTGCAGCACTACCCGTTCAACTGGTGGCGCATACAAGGCCAGTCACATGTTGCCCGACAAAGCCAAACCGTGGCGGCAAATCCTAGCGAGAGAAGCCTGCAGCTAAGGGTGAACCGGGCACAACCTCCCCGAGGGGAGGCAAACCCAGCACCCTTCGGCACGCACCGGTGCCAATATGGGATGTCTCTTGAGTCAGTGAGGCGCTGCGTGATTGCAAAAGGTGATCTGCTGCGTGCAAGGCCCGTGTGAAACATGTGAAACTTTGAGCTCTCCTAGCATGATATCTGTACCTCTTTGTACAAAATTGGAAATGTCGGACATCAACAGCGGGAACTAAGGTTCCCCCTGGGCATCCTTCATTGCCACTATCTACAACCCGCCGTTTAGGAACGCAGAACTAAGGCTCTCGCTCCTATCGGCTCACTACGCAGCGAATGGCAGGAAGAGGTCATGGTTCTACTTGGTGTCTGCGCATTTTTCTTGCCGTATATGCCTGGAAATCATCCTTTCCTAGCGCTCGAATACTGACACTTGGCTCAGCTCACTACTCACGTTGCCCTTGCTCCTCTCCTGCCTCGGAAGCATTACTGGTCTTTGGCGCTGGGTCTAGATAGTCTTCTCGCCAAAGATCGTTTGCATCATTCGGCAAGACTCGAAGCCACGTGGGCTTGTCGAAGTGCTCGCATTTGTCAAAAGCATTAGACTGGGCATATGTCCCTCGCCATGTGCTGCTTTTTTTCCTTGCTTGAGGATTATTCGGAGATGCGTGCAGCCTGCAAAGGCATGCCTCGCAATGTAAAGCAGGGATGGCGGAGTAGAGACCTCCTTTAGGGAAGTACACTTGTAAAAGGCTTCTTGCTCAATGGTCCTCAGCATGCGGGGAAGGCAAAGTTGTTGCAGCTGGGAGCAGTGAGCAAAGGTTGAGCCTAGAATCTCAAGTACGTCTGTTTGGGACAAGTCAACGATTTGCAGCTGCCGGCAGCTCATACAGGCAGCAAAGCCTATCCTGTGGAAACTCGTAGGTAACGCCAGCTCAACTATGCCCGACTCTTGAAAACAGCAGTCCGGCAAACATCGGTTTGGGTACGTTGCAGCAGACTCTGACATGCCCAAATTGATGTTGCGCAGCGCTGTGCATGCTTGAAAGGCACGAGGCCTTAGCTGGGCTTGGGGAGCTAGCTTATTGCTAGGGCAATGCGCCGCACCAACCTGCGTTAAGGAGCAACACTCTTCGAATACCTTGGTGCCGAAGTACTTGCAGCTTGGGGCGACCACTATACGTAGCACTTGACACTTACTGAAGGCACCATGCAAAAGCCCGACTACCGTGTCTGGCAGGTGGACGATTTGCAGTTGTCGACAGCACCGCCACGCAGCCTCTCCTACAATCTTGACACCATTCTCAACTAGGACATGGCGAATTTCAGTGCAAAAGGAGAAGGCTTGTGGAGGGATTTTGCCATTTCTGCTACACAGCACCCGAACTGCCTTGACTTCCCCTTCAAGTTGCCCCTTGTGCCCTGCCTCTACCATGCACTGCTTAGCAATAACATAATACTTCTGGTTGGTGCTGATTGCACTCTGGATTGGGTCAGCAAGGACCTGCAGGGTGTTCATATGCACAAATTGCAGTTCACACCCTAAGGTGCTTGCGTTTCCTAGCTGGGGGAGCCTTGCTGATGCTGCATTCTCGAGGCTCCGAAGACTGGCATGCACACTAGGATCCACCTCTACGGGTAGTTCCTCCCCTGCTAGCGCAGTCAGCGTGAGGGTCCGTTCCCCTGGCCGTCCCCTGCTATGCCATGGACTGGCTCCACCTACTTCTTCGGTCATGCTCTGCACGCAGGATTCACTGGTTTGAGCCCAAGGAAGTGCGTGCCCGAAGAAAAATCTGGACGAGACCCTTCTCTATCCGACAGCAGCCAGGCACTCGCTTCCCTGTCTAACAGAGGGCAACTATGGTTAGTTTCTCGTGGTGCAGAGAACTGTTTCGCGACTGCAGTCCTGCTCCGGACCCGAGCTAAGGCTCGCACCCAGACTCTGAAAAAGTTACAGCAGGGCCATGACAGTTGTGGACGGTAGGGTGCTCCTCCATCCTAGACCAGGGGGTCCCATGTCCGGGCATATGCAGCCAGGGTGGCCATTTCATAGCCGGACAGATGGCGAAAGCATTTTCTTCCGCATGAACCCCTCGCCATTTGCGTGTTCCGGGCATTTTGACCAGCCTCCGTAAGGCAGTGCAGTCAGAAAGCCCCACTTCCAACAAACTTGAGAGAGGGCGGAATGGCAAGCTCAACTGGAGCTGCACAGTTCATAAAGGCTTTAACTCGGATTGTATGGAGAGTTGCCGGTAGGAGGACTTCTCTAAGGCCAGTGCAGTGGACAAAGGTGAATTCCGGAATTTCTTCAATCATGGTGTTACAGAGTCAACACTTAAGCAGTCGACAACTGTCACAAGCGTGCGCTCCTACAGCTACAAAGTGCTTTGGGAGAGCAAGTGTGTAGATGCCCGAAGAGCTGAGGCAGCCCGGTGCGAGCTCTCTGGTCCTGTCTTGCAGGGTTGACCCTCGGGGGGATGGAAACTCACTCAAGGTGACCTCAGCAAGGTTGATGCCGCAGGCGTGGAACACCTGCAAAGGCCCATTCTGGAACAATTGCTTCTGGGTTCACAGGGACATGAACGGCTTGCTGCAACTTATCCCAGATTGGGTCCTCAAGGTAGGTTTGCGTGGTGGTTTGTAAAAAGTCAATGACGCACCCAAAAACCTTGAGGTCAGTTACCGAGGCCAGGCAGTCCATCCTGGTCCTCTAAATCTGTAAATCGGTCGAACTTGGCGACACTGAGAGAGACCTTAAAGGTTACCCCCGAAAGCGCAGTCAGCAGCAGGGGGCATTCCATGACTGGCTTCTTTTCGAGAGAAGTGCTGCTCATGGATGAATTGTCAATCTCTTTGTGCTGCAGGCAATTTGCCATCACTGTGCGAGCCACAGGTGCCCAGTCTGCTCATGGGCTGTTCCTACGGCCAGAAATGTTTCCTGAAGACAGATGCTGAGGCACCCACCTTGAGCCTCTTATAGCCTGGCGCAATGTCAGGAGTATTCATGGTATGGCTCCTTGTCAGAGCGGTTCGCATGGCAATATTCATGGCAATATAGCTCCTTGGAGTCTACGATGGGCTGGCATGATATTGGCAATATTCGTGGCTGAGTTCCTCGTCAAAGGCATCAGAATCTGGTCCTTCCGCGGGGAGCAGCTCCAGCCAATGGGGTTTTTCAAATTTGTCGCACATAAAAAAGGCATTGCGCTCCCTGCACCCACTGTTCCATGTCACCCCAATCTGGGAGGGTAAACCGTTGTAGCTGCTCGCACCCGCAGAAGGCACGGTTGCCTATGTCACTGAGTTCTGTCGGGATGACAACTTCTTGCAGCACAACACAATTAAGGAAGACTTCTATTTGCATGAGTCGCGGTGGAAGCCATATGCACTGCAATGCTACACAGCGAGCAAAGATGGAAGAGAGTAGGGCTGTGACCTCTGTGCTCATGAGGTTGACCTCCACTAGACTTTTGCAATTTACAGGCCCTCGGCCCGATGTTGTGAAAATCGTTCGCAAGCACAGCTGTTCAATGCCTGCTCCACAGAATGCGCCTTCAGGCAGAGCTCGTGGTCTGTCAGTACGATCCATGTTAAAGGTGATGGTTGTAAGCGTGAGGCAACTCTCGAAAGCATATTTGCCAAGCTGCGCCTGGTGCCAGGACGCTGCTGTCCTCTGTTTCGTGACTGACCCCAACGCTGCCTAGGGAACAGCACTCTGCAAACACCCTTTGGCTGTATTGGACACACCCTGGTGCGGCGGCCTCACGCAGCACACAGCACCCCATGAAGGTTCCTTCCGCCAGACTGATGACCGAAGATGGAAGCTTGACAATCTGAAGCTGCTGGCAACTCTGCCAGGCCGCAATTCCATATGTTGGATGCCAGTTGCCACTTCTACGTGCCGGATCGAAGGTGCAGCGCAGAATACTCTGTCTGCAATTTCCCCTGGGGTAGCTTTCTTTGCCGTCTGCCTGGAACTGCCAGATGGAATGTCCTTCCACCATGCAGGGAGGAACCACTATTTGCAGTTGCGGCCGCTGCAGGAGCACCGTGCGGAATGCCTCTGACAGAGGTTGCTGCTTGCGAAGGTCGAGCGGGGTGTATCCGATTCGGTCCCAGGGTGTTTGCAGAGTGCTACCGGGGAGGCCCAAAGAGCGTCTCCAAAAATCTAGCACGGTTAAGGGTCTAAATCATGGACCTCGTAACGATCCACAAACACAGCCGACGCAGGATTCATTTCCCACAGAATATACATCTATTTGCCCTGCCTCTGGCTGCCTTTTAGGAGCCATCCCGCGTTCCGTGTTCTGCGCTTGAGCCAAAATCAAACTAACCCAAGCACGCAACGAGTGGCACCTCACCTGCAAGACACATGGGCTTCGGCTTCGTCCAACAAGAACACCCATGATGGGGTGCAACATTTCGGTCCCAGCTTTGTGATCGAATAGGCGTGTTGTCGCCATCACCCAACTCTGCGTGCCCCTCACATATTTCAGGCCTGGCCGTAGGCCATCCTGAGGAGCTCCAAGCACAACGCAATCCAAAGAGCTTCAACAAGCCACCAAGTGTAGGGTGGGGTAGTGGTTGGTTGGAGTCCACTACCCCACCCCTTTTAATTGCAGCCAAGGCACTAGCACGAAGACGTCCAGGTCGAAGAAGGCGAAGAAGTCAAAGAGGTCGATGCGTCGCAGCAATCGGAGAGGTCCTGGTCGAACTTAAATAGGAAAATACAAGGCCCCGCATGGAGCCACCACTCCATAGAATAGAAAATGGCCGCTGGACCAACAATTAGAGCCCACATGGAGGCCACACCATTGCGTGGAAAAAGCCACGGAACACACATAATAGGGCAGACCACACCATTGCGTGGAAAAACATGGAGCCCACACCAAACTGATGCATAGTCCGAGGCGGAGCCACACCATGATGTGGGAAAACACAGGGAACCCACATGGACCTCACGCAAAAGCTGAGGATCTGGCGCAAAACGTGAGAGGAGCCCAGCCGGAGCCCACACCATTACGTGAAAAAAACACAGGGAACCCACATGGAGCCCACGCAAAAACTAATGATTCAACACGAAGCCTAAGAGGTGGAAAAACACAGGGAGCCCACATGGAGCCCACGCCAAATGCACGAAAGCTAAGAGGAGTCCAGCCGGAGCCCACACCATTACGTGGAAAAACACAGGGAGCCCACATGGAGCACAAAAACTGAGGATACCACTACGCGCTAAAACACAGGGAGCCCACATGGAGCCCACGCCAAAACTGAGGATTTGCCACGAAAGCTAAGAGGAGGCTGGCCGGAGCCCACACCATTACGTGGAAAAACACACGGAGCCCACATGGAGCCCACGCCAAAACTGAGGATTGGGCACGAAGGCTAAGAGGAGCCCAGCCGGAGCCCACACTTTTGTCTGGAAAAACACAGGAGCCCACTCCTTTCACCCACTGGGTAATATATTATTTAATACAGATGGGACGGGGACAGGCTATGTGAGAAGGATCGTCGTGCTTTGTGAAGTATTATACAACGGCTGTCGCCCTGAGGGGATTGTACGACCACTGTCCCCGCCACACGGCCATAGGCCCAGTTCTGCCACAGAGCTGGCCCAGGTCAACTTCACCACTGCGTACTTAGACACCAAAATTGTGGCCAATGTGGCTCACTAAGTTTGGGATAGTCTGCGTCAATTTCGCCACTGTGTGGTACACTACAAATAATGGCCTGCGTGGCCCTCTTCCGCTTCCACAGGCCCAGTTCCATCAGTTCACCGCCGCCACTCAAAAAAGGTGGCCCTGTGGCTCACTAAGTTGGAGATGGTGTGGGTCAATTTCGCCACTGTGTGGTATACTAGAAATAATGGCCTGCGTGGCCCTCTTGCGCTTCCACAGGCCCAGTTCCATCAGTTCGTCGCCACTGGGCACTGGGCGTCAAAAAAGGTGGCCCTGTGGCTCACTAAGTTTGGAGGGTGTGGGGCAACTTCGCCACTGTGTGGTATACCAGAAATAATGGCCTGCATGGCTCTCTTCCGCTTCCACAGGCCCAGTTCCAGTTCACCGTCGCTACTGGGCACTTGGGGTCCAAAAAGGTGGCCCTGTGGCCCACTAAGTTTGGAATGGTGGGTCAACTTCGCCGCTGTGTGGTGCACTACAAATAATGGCCTGCATGGCCCTCTTCCGCTTCCACAGGCCCAGTTCCACCAGTTCACCTGCGCCACTGGGCACTGGGTGTCCAAAAAGGTGGCCCTGCGGCTCTAAGTTTGGGATGGTGTGGGTCAATTTCGCCACTGTGTGGTATACTAGAAATAATGGCCTGCATGGCCCTGTTCCGCTTCCACAGGCCCAGTTCCACCAGTTCACCTTCGCCACTGGGCACTGGGTGTCAAAAAACGTGGCCCACTAAGGGGGTCAATTTCGCCAGTGCGCTGGATGACAAATAATTGCTTGTGTGACCACAGGCCCAGTTCAGCACAGCTGGTTCAAGGCAACTTCGCCACCGTGTGCTGGACGCAAAAAATTTGCACGTGTGTCCCTTGCGGCGGCTCAGATCGAAAAATGGGGATGGGCTAGCTCAATTTCGCCAGCGCGTTGGATGACAATGGCTTCTGTGGATCACAGGTGGCTTCATTCATGGCCAAAAAGGGTCCGAAGCAGCTGGCTCAAAGAAGTTCTACGCACATTCGCTCTTGCGCGATTATCCACTATCAATCAAAAACGTCGCGGTACTAAATTCTGTTATGTGGGTTTTAGAACGACTCCCAAAAATCAAAACTCACCACACAGCTTGCTCCAAATGAAAAAATCGTCCAAACGCACAGGTCCATCAAGGTCCTAAGAAGCTCTTGGCCCAGCCTGCAGTTCCTCGCCCCCATGGGGCCAAAGTGTTGGATCCTGGCCGCACAAAAACGACAAACTTCACATCGCCACAGGCCACACACAAGGCCATTGGGGTGATTCCAAGAAGATACACATGGTCAAAGAGACCTTCTGTTTTTCACATGCGCAACAAGCTCTCCTGGTCAGCTCTGGATGGTTGACTTCCTGCGCTCCTCCAAAGTCTCTTGGTATGCACTATCGGCCCTACCCTGATCACGTTCAAAGGACACCGTCTGTCATCTGGAGTCTTCAAATTAGAAAGCAGGCGCATTTCCCCATCTTGTCCAGCACGTCGCGCAAGACATTCTGCAACGCCATGGCCTGCGTTTTGGAAAAACATCCAAAGTCTAGAGTCTAGGGCTCAAAAAAGGTGAGCTCGGGAACCACAGGCACAAAACCGCAACATTTCAGTCTCTCCTGGGTGGTCCAAACATGCGTCACCCCATGTGGCCTTGGAAAAACCCCAGGTTAGAAACACAAGGATCTGGAGATCAGACACGCCAAAACCTTCTGCTTCCAAAAACATGAGGCGGTGCAACATGTCGGTTCTTGCTTTGCAGTCCAAGCTTGTGTCACCCCATATGGCCTTGAAAAACGCCGAGAGCCCAAGGTCTGGCCACTGGCACAGCTGTCACTTCCCTAAAAAGGACAGCAGCTTGAGGTCACACACACAAAGCTTCTCGTTGCATTTCACAACGCGTGCCAAGCATTGGGAAGATCATTGAACTATCAAATGAAATGCAAGACTGCAAAGTGAACATATAGAACTGAATGAATTCTGAAATTGTATCACCTCAACGGATCCAAAAACCATTTTCAAAGAGCAAGCGGAGGTACATCGGCCATACGAACCTGGCGCCTTTCCCCTGGCAGATAGCATGTGTGGCCAGGTCTGAGTTGGTCAAGCCAAACATTTGCCCGTAACCACTCACTATCCGCGAACGCTGATTGGCTGTCTACATCCATGTCCTCAGGAAACACTTTGTCCGCAGGCTTCAACCTCTCCGAATGGGTGTCTAGAATCTCTACACTCCAAAGTCGCACACAAAAACAAAGGGATTGGTTCTGCAAGTGGCCAATGTCAAGACCACCGGTACGGCGTACAAATACACTGTGTAGGAATACATCCCAGTCGAACTGTCGCCGAGGCGATGCGTGTCGTTGTTCGACTGAAGAATGGCCCGGAAATCAAGGATGTATTGGAAAGAGTTCAAGTTGTCCAAGATCCTTGGTCTCTCGGAACCACACTGTCACGGTCCGCGAATAACCATTTGTCTTTCAGACGGGTGGGCAGACAAGAACAAAAACAGTGTGAAAAGCAAAGCTCGACATGGTCTTCCAACAGGCAGCAATGCGTCGTGATGCCCGTAAATGAAATCCTTCAAGTTCAAGGTGGTGCTGTTTTGCACCGTGACCACAAACGGCTTCTGGAAAAGCTGTTTGGCGAAACTCGTTTTAGCCGCTTGCGATGGTCCCTGCAAAGCGTACATCATGTAGCGCCTACAGGACGCAGGCCGGCCAAAGGAGCAAACTAGAGCAGAAGAGGACCACACGCCTGGGTTTTGGGAGTTTGATGCAAACAAGGCTCTCTTTCGCAAATTTGAACTGCTCCATGAACTGGCGCAACTTCGGAAACAGAGGGTCATCCACTTGGCGAAAAGGGAGGCGAGTGCTGGCCAAAATGTCAGCAACTCTATCCTGGTATGATCTCCTCACATTTGCAAGGTAACAGGAAAGAAGCCACAAGAAAGACAAGAGACTTAGCAAGAGGGAAACAAAAGTAAGAAAACAGGACGTGCATGGGGCCAAGAGTCAACGCAGCTGTAGCTTCTGCTTCTTGGACAGCTTGCGCGTTCAATAGTAAAGTTCGGTAGCTCCGGCGGCACTGCAACAAATAGCTTTGGTACTGCTCGTGTGTAAATTTCCTGAGCCGAGCAAACCGAAAGCATTGTGCAGAGGAAGCATTTGTAAACCATGACCCGTGCTGTCTCATCCCAATGTCGCAAATCCGATGAATCTCTGCAGATCCAATGATCCGACGATCTCCAACCCTTGCTTCGCCCTTTCGTGAAAAGGTTTGTCTTTTCAAAGGCTGCGGTTTCTCTAAAACGCCAAACACCAAAACTCTACTTGGACAGCCCCAGGGTCTTCACACTCCACCAGGATGTCACCCACGCCGGATTCACTTCGTACGCCACAAAGGGCTCCCAATTCGTCCAATTCCAGAGTGAGCCGATTTTCTGGCAAACAACATAAAAGTGACTGCGAGCCCGAGAGACGGCGACATCTCGTCCACGGGCGTGACTGCATTGGACGTGCGGCTTCAATGACCCGAAAGCAAAGCAAGCATAGTTCCTTGGCGAGCCATGGGATGGTGAGTGAATGAATCACAACAGGGATGTGGTATACAGGCTACAAGCAGCCAAATATTGTCATAAGTTAGACGCCCACAGGAGCCAGCACGGCACCACCTGTGTACAAGAATGTCAATTGCCTGTAAGGCAACTTCCAATTATTGACTGCGTGGCCCACTGACGATGTTGACATCCACATCTCAGACGAGGCACGTTCGATCGATGCGGCGCTCGAAAGTAAATTGAGCGTGCAGGTGCACCCTGCTACTCTCAGCATTGGTAGATTCTTCTATAGTCAAGCTGATGTGCTTCAATGGCTCTGCAAATCTAGATGGGAAAGTGCGAGTTGACCATTCCAGGAAGCTTCTGGCGAGCAATTGCCCAGCAACGGGCCACCACTCCGTGACCTGCAAGCCAGCGGCGAATGCGGCCAAACCGCTCCACTCCAAAGCTATCTTTTCGGCAGCAGTCTTTTGGAACGGCGAAAGCAAAGAAACTGTCAACATCTTACTAGCAGACCTAGGGGCGGGTTGACCATCCAAGAAATCTCCGTTGAAAGTGAGCTGGACGTCAGCGCAATGAACTCTCGGCCCGGTAGGTGGCTCTGCGGCTTCACGCCGGGGACGGGGAAGTGGAGGCACATCCGGTAAAAACAACCCCTGATTGCCATCTCCATTCCACATGGCAATGGCTTTCACGAGCTCCTCTTTTTCCTGAGGCGTGTCCACACACCCCGCCACCTTGTCCACAAAAGCCTGCAGGGCATCCTTCGAGGCATCTCTATTCAGTCTCTCCGGGGTTGGCAAATTCTGTCCAATTCGAGTAAAAATCTTGACAGCGTCACGCCGGGATTGTCGATGCTCTTTTGCAGTCGGCATGGCGCGTGTCGCCAGGAAGTTCTGTGTGTCTTTGGAAAAGTTGACTCTGAGCAATTACAACGCTGTCACTGTGTCGCTTGCAGCCAGAACAGGCTCTTGTCCGCACTTGTGAAGGTCTTCCTGGAGCCAAGCAGACATGCAAGGGCATCTCACAGTCGTTGTTGTCAACCTGTTTGAAATATTTTTCTAATCAGAAACGACAAAGCAACCCAGCCCCCAGATGCCACATCACGCTGCTACCGAACGAAACCTGGACGCAGTGGGACGAACCCGAACCTGCTCCGCTACCAGTGTGAAAGCGCACCCGACGTCGCCGTCCGATGTGCTTCTCTACGCGCGCGATAGCGCGGTCAGCTCCAGGGCCCTGTGAACCCAAATGAGAACGCACCATGGACAGAACTCGGCTAGACAACGTCCGCGAAACAGGGAAAACAAACACACATTATGAGGTGGGAAAAAAATCGGCCTAGAAGAGCTTGACAGGATCGACTGTATGTGTGAGTAGCTTCCGCGGTCACAAAAGAGCATCCAATAGAAACGCCAAACTCTGATATGGAAACACACTCTTGTTCACACACGTGACTTTGGCACGCTCACCAGGCTCGCCGTGAACATACTCAAAACAAACTCTCATCATGTACGCGTACATGCTCAACCCTTGAGCGCAATTTGTGGCAGTCATCAAGCAGGCATACCATTCGGTTGCCATCAGTTGCGTTGCAAACAGTGAGACTTTATCTCTCAGAGATTACAAGACACTCACACTGCGCGATTCTCTCCTGTTCAGCGCAGACAGCAAGATGCCAGGAGCCCCTAGTAGCGTCCTTGCTCCTAGTAGCGAGGCCAGGAGCCCCTAGTAGCATCCTTGCTTCTAGTAGCGATCAAAAGAGCCCCTAGTAGCGTCCTGCTCCTGTAGCAGCGATGCCAGGAGCCTCTAGTAACGTCTTACTCCTAGTAGCGAGGTCAGGGCCCCCCAATTGCCTTCCTTGCTCCTAGTAGCGATGCCAAGAGCCCTAGTATAGCGTCCTGGCTCCTGCGTGATTTTGCACCCTTTCCAAAATCGTTTCTGAGAAGCGCGCCAGGCTAAGGCACGACCCTGTCAAATGAAGAGCCTGTCAAGCGAGGCAGTCATCCCAAGCAGGCATACTCTTCGGTTGCCATCAGTTGCGTTGCAAAAAGTGTGAATCTTGCTCTCACAGATAAACAGTCACACTGCGCTGTTCTCCCTTCAGAGCAGAACGCAAGATGCGTGACACTATACCCTTTCCAACATCATTTCTGAGAAGTGCGCCAGGCGGATCATTGGCGGCCTGGAAGGAAGGAAAGAAAGAAAGGAGGGAGGGGAGGAGTGGGAGCGCCACTGGTCAGTGGAGCTGTGGACATCAATCAAGGAAGGAGCGTAGTGTTTTCAAGAAAAAGAAGTACAATCAAATGGCTAAAGATCTACAAACAAACCAAAAGGAGAGAGGTGCAAGGCGGGCCGCCTCCACTGCTTCTTCTTCTTCTTCATCTGCAACGAAATCAAAAAAAGAACAGGCGCAGGCCAAGAGTCATCTGGAAAACTGAGCTGCATGCCGGGCGCCAAGTGCACAGCTTCTCCTTCTAACCAACAGAAAATGGATGTAAACAGTATACATGCTCGGTTTAAGCTGCCACAAACTTGCGAGCCCTAAAGGCCCTAAAGGTCCATGACGCCACGTCTGCTTCTTCCGCCCGTGCCGGAGCAATCGCAGGAGCAGCTGGCCCCGCTTCGTCTGTCATGCTGCTCAGCAAAACATGGAAGGGAAGTGTACGGCCACACTGAAGCCTGCCACAGCGTCCATACCAGCACCACCTTGCAAGCGAGTGGTTCCAGCTCGATGGTCTACCAGACACAATCACGCAAGCCTTCCGCCCTGACCGGAGCAATCGCAGCAGCTGCAGCTGGCCCCGCTTCGCCTGTCATGCTATTTAGGAAACATGAAAGGGTGAATTCTACGGCAAATTCATACAAGGCTGGAGCCTGCCACAGCATCCACACCAGCACCACCTTGCGAGCGAGTCGTTCCGCTGGCCAGCTCGCTGGTCCTAGGGACACACACTCACGCAAGCCTGCCCCATGGTTCTCCAGCAACTTCTCCAGGTCTTCACGCGACAGGTTCTTAGCTGCCTCGATCCCAACGTCACACAGAAGTCTCAGTCATTTGATCGCTGCAGGAGACTCTTCAACATTGATGGGTTCAGAAAAACATTGAATCCGCCCACAGCAAAGAACCTCACCTGGACCAAGTTTGCCCTGCGTTTGCGGAGCTTCTTGTCTTCCTTCGCAGCAGAACGGAGCTCCTGGCGGAGCTCTGCTCTGCGGCGCTTAAGCTCTGCCATCTCTTCGTGCAACAAAGCCTGACATTGGAGTCTTGTTTTCAACCCCAAAAGCTGGATAAAAAAAGGAGACGTAAGTTAGGGCCTCCCCAGTACTCCCTAAGTCGAGTTGGGGCCAGTCATGGGACAGAGGACAACAGTGTCCTTGCACCAGGGCACAACTAGGTGAGTATGCCTTCGAGAGTTGCCTCACTTGTGGAGGTCAATCTCATGGACACAGAGATCACAGCCCTCCCTTCTTCCACATTTGCCACTGTGTCGCTTTAAACAGCATGTGGCTCCCGCCACGACTCACGCTTGTAGGCAAAGAAGTTTTCTGAATTGTGTGGCACTGCAAGAAGTTGTCATCCCGACGGAGCTCAGGGATATAGGCAACCGTGCATTTTGTGGGTGTGAGCAGCTGCAACGTTTCACCCTCCTGGACTGGGGTGACATTGAACAGATACAAGCAGAGCACAATGCCTTTTTCATGTGTGACAAGTTTGAAAAACCCCAGTGGGTTGAGCTGCTCCCTGCAGAAGGACCTGATTCGGATGCCTTTGACGAGGAACTCAACCACGAATATTGCCAATATCATGCCAGCCCATGGTAGACTCTAGAGGGGTGCCTTAGCATCTGTCTGCAGTTTCGAAAGCCTTGGGAGCAGCCCACGCGCAGCCCCAGACACCTTTGGCTCAAACAATCATTGCAAATAGCCTGTCGCACATGGAATTTGATGATTCATCCATGATTAGCACCCCTCCTGAAAAGGAGCCGGTCATGGAATACTCCCTGCTGCTGACTACGCTTTCGGGAGAGACTTTCCAGGTCTCTCTCAGTGTTGCAAAGTTTGACCGCTTTGAAGATCTAGAAGAGCAGGTTATGGACTATCTTGTTTCTGTTACTGATCTCAAAGTTTTTGGGTGCTGCATTGACTTTTTGCAAACTGGGACAAGCTACAGCAAGGAATGGAATACACCATCGTTTTTCGCAACTGTAGTGTTATCCTGCCATCTCAGGTAGAACTTGGTAGAAATTGAGGATTGCCCTATCCATCACATTCCGCTAGCAGTTCATGTCCCCATGAACCCAGAGAGAAGTGTCTCAGAAGGGGTCTTTGCAGGAGTTCCACGCTTGAGACATGTCAGTGTAGAACCAGGTATCAGGTTCATTAAGGCAGAGGCTTGGCAAAACTGTCGGCAGCTCCGCATCGTTAAACTGCCTGCCACAGTAGTAGGCATTTCCAACAATGTCTTCCGCGATTGCAAACTACTGAACAGCGTCGCGGCTCCGGGTTGCCTGGACTTTGGGTATAAAGCCTTTGCGGAATGTTGTTCCTTGCAATGGGTGTATGCATCGGAAGGAATTGCAAATGTGTTCAATAGCGAAGCCAAGCTGGGGCAATACCTCTTTCAAGGCTGTATCAATCTTGCTGAGGTTACCTTAAGTGAGCTTCCATCTCCCCGAGAGTCAGTACTGCAAGCTGAGGTCAGTGAGTTAACGCCGGGCTGCCTCAGCTCCACAGGAATCACTGCACTTGCTCTCCCAATGCATTTTGTAACTCTCGGAGCGCATGCATGCGACAGTTGCCGACTACTTAAGAATATAGACCTTTGCAACACCCAGGTTGAGGAAATTCCGGAATTCGCCTTTGTGCACTGCACTAGTCTCAAAGAAGTCCTTCTTCCGATAACCCTCCACACAATCCGAGTCAAAGCTTTCATGAACTGTGCAGCTCTCGTGGAGCTTGCCATTCCGCCCTCGCTGAGGTACATAGGAAGTAGGGCCTTCCTAGATTGCATTGTCTTTAGTGGGCTTGTCAAGAAGCCAGGAAGGCATAAATGGCGAGGAGTCTACGCAGAAGAGAATGCTTTCGCCATTTGTCCTGCTATGCGATGGCCACCTTGGCTGCACATGATCCCGGACATGGGGTACACCCCTGGTCTTGGATGAAAACAAGACGTTTTTCTTGGTTGCAGCGAGCGCTGCATCGTAGATACTCGTCAAGAGTCTGGGCACGCGCCTTAGCGTGGGTCCAAGGCAGGTCAACGATCATGACAGGGCAAATTCCAGAAGGGAGCGGAGAAACATCGCAATTGTACCCTTGTATAGAAAGTTCTACTCAAGAGTACCAGGGCGAGGCTAGGGGCAAGCAAATGACAAACGACAATAAACCGCACATTGCCAAAAACCAGTGTCCCTGAACAAACTGGATAACCCATCTAGTCCAGGCAATGCTAGGGAATGTCGACTGATGCCAGTTGTCACAGGGAAGAAACAGGGCAAATTCCATAAGGGAGCGGAGAAACATCGCAATGGTACCCTTGCATAGGAAGTTCTACTCAAGAGTATCATGGCGAGGCCAGGGACAAGCAAACGACAATAAACTGCACGTTGCCAAAGACCAGTGTTCCTGAACAAACTGGATAACCCGTCTAGTCCAGGCAATGCTAAGGAATGTCGACAGATGCCAGTTGTCACAGGGAAGAAAAAGGGCTAGACCAGATAGAGCCGGTGAACCTGTGACTGGAATGGGGGACAAGCTGACTGACAGCAGAGTGCGGCAAGCAAGATGCGCAAGCACTGACCAACCTTTTCGCCATTCGAACTGCTGTGAGCCTATAGGAGTGAGAGCCTTAGCTCTTCGTTCCTAACAGGCGGGTGGTAGAGAGTGGCAATGGCGGATGCCCAGGGGGAACCTTAGTTCCCTTTGTTGATGTCCGACATTTCCAATTTTGTACAAAGAAGTACAGATACCAAGCTAGGATTGTCCAAAGTTTCACCTGTTTCACCTGTTTCACACGGGCCTTGCATGCAGCCGATTAACTTTTGCTACGGTGCTGTGCTTCGTAAACCTGGAAGACACTCCACTCTGTTTGCTGTTTGGTACCTGTGAGTACCAAACAGTGCTGAACTGACCTCCCTTCGGGGGGGGTCTCTTCGCACCATCACCTGCTAGCTTTCGTCGATTATGGCCGCCACCCATTGATTGTTGATTGGTAGCATGCCACTTGACTTGTAAGTGCAACCGGTTGAACGGGTTGTGCCACAAGAAAGGTCTTTTCCACGGCATGCTGCACAGCTACGCCACCCCACTTGTCAGGGATGCAATCGACGTTGAAGCATTGCGATACCTCGTTGTTGAGTGGAGAATTGCATTGTGACCATGATTTTGCCGCACTGGGGTGTGGCCGTTGGTCACTCATAATGGTGAAGTGAAGTCCTTTTGAAGCCTTTTTGCGACTTTGCTTGAGCACAAACCTGCGCCGATATGCTTTTCGTTCGTTAATTCAGGCCCCTTTCTAGACACTCTTTCTCGTCTCACATGTTTCACCTTGCACAGAGGAAAGACTACATGATGGTGGAGACTCGGCCTGTGGGCCCTTGGTTGTGGTGTTTTGTTTGTTTGGTTTGTGGTCCTTGTTATTTTCTCCACCATCAGACTGTTTTTCCCTCCCTTCAACGATGACCTGGGCACCATGCCCACACGGCGTCCGTACTCGTGGAAAAAAAAGCCATCGCCTTTGTTTCATTGGAAGAGCTTGCTGTGTGTGCTTGGATGGCATCAGTACTGGCATCGAGGTCGATTATCTCGTCCGTGGTGCTGCTCTCCGTTTCTCCTGCTTGCCCCTTCTGGCAATTCTCTCTGCTCAGTGGCCTTAGCCGCACTGTTGGTGGCCGGACTCGTCGGGGTCGGAGCCGTCCGCTCTTCCTGGGCGGTATCTTCTTCACTTGCAGAGGCAATTGTTTCTATGGGTGACACTTCTTCAGAAGGCTCTGCTGCGTTCGTCTCGGAGCCTGCTTGCTCTTCTTCTGTGCTGCCAATCATGATAGGGGAGGTCGGGGAGATTCCGTTGCCTGACCTTGGCTGGCAGGCTCCGGTACTTCACTCGGAGGTGAAATCTCCTCACTCTCTGCTGAGCAAGTCTCAGTGAGGCTAACTTCTGCGCAGGCAGCACTTTCCTGTGTGTTTTGTGTGCATGTGGCGTCAACACGCTCTGGTGGGCGCTGCCAGCAGCAGCCATTTTGCAACAAACCTGGCCGAGGGGGGAAGGCGTAGAGGGGAGTCTGGCTGATTCAGTTCGATTTTTCCACCTCCACGCATCATGGATGACACGTATTTTGCGCCGGAGGGGCAAGGATGCTTCTCCTTTCGACAAAGCCTCTTGCTCAGAGCCAAGGACACATATGCTGCCAGGTGTACGGGCAACAAATGTGAAATAATCTCCAAATGGCTCCTCACGGGACTGGCGGTAGTCTTCTCAAGGCCCAACTGGCAGTTTCTAACCAAAAGAGGTACTTTGACTGCCACCCCTCAGCGCCTCCTCCAGCGCTATTATCGACAAGGATACCCGGCGGGCCTCGTGGACAAAAAGGCAATGCCTTATGTGCTTCCGTGGCATAATGCCATATCGGAGGCTGAGTGGCAGCGCAGGGTCGGGTGGTTCTGTCATTCACGG
>CAXAMN010023221.1:0-18209 GCA_963970005.1 Durusdinium trenchii | reverse complement strand
TCACCTTTGATTTGGATGCTAAAGCAGAAGGGGAGGAAGAAGAAGAAAAAGATTTCTTAACCTATGATTCATAATATCTTTAAACAGTTGAGTCTGAACTTGAGGACACATTAAAAAATTTAAGTGAGTCTTGTGGACCGTCAAGTCTGAATGGCATCATGTGTGTATAAGCGAGTCTCTCTTGGAGAATATGCTTTGGACAGATAATCTATTGAAGGTAATAAGTGATTCATGTAACTGACTATTTTGAACGGTTGAGTCTGAATGCTGCATTATGAATTAAAAGATGGTCTAGGGCGGGGGGAGGGGGGGTAAGGTGCCCAACACCCCAAAACACAACATCCAAGAACAACTGAAGTGTCCTTATAATATGTCAGGATGTCTAGAATCACTCTATCATTGTTTATTTATTCGAAATGGAGCGGAAAATATCCTTGGCACCAACTCAAACCAATTTGTTTAAAGTTTCTTCAGGTTTGCCATATTTTGCTGATAAAATAATGCTCTACCCCCACTCCGCTATCGTGATCTTCGCTCTTGATCATCGTCACTTTGGAGCTTGGACTCCACTCCAATCCATTCCACTCCATTCCGCCACACTCCACCACTGTCCCCAAAACATTGTGTATGTGCATGTGTGTCCAGCATGTGTATGTGCGTGCGTGTCCAGCATCACTCCGCATGGACCATGCGAAAGCTACTGCGTGGATCCAAAATGATGCTGGAACACTAATGGTGCCAATTTTGCCCCCCAGCACCGACACGAGGGTTCTTGAGTAGTCATATTCCTTGCCTGGCCCCGGGTCAGAGATTTTTCAATAACCCGGCTGATCCGTCAGGACCCCCCTAACGCGTAGCATGGGGTTGGGGATTGGATTTGCCGACCTGGGGACCCCCGGGGCTGGCTCTGGCCACCACCTCGGGTGGAGAACAAGGATAGACTATGGCGCCAAGCTCAGGAGTCCTCTTTTCATGCGTCGCGGTGAGCTTGGGGGGTGAGAGCCATACAGTATCATACAGTGTCTGTGTGCAGCACATGGCCTCCGCACCACTCCACTCCACGCCACTCCACTCCACTTCACTCCACTCCACCACCACACTCCACCGATCTCCACCACTTGCAAAAGGAACCCAGTAGCAAAAGGAAACATGGTTCTGGTATGTGAGGAGTGTTGTAGTGAGGATGCATTTCCCTGGAGCAATCAGTGCCCCATAGTGCGCCCACTTTGGAAGGCTTCGTGATGAAAAGGTCCCTCAACACAAACTGGGGGACAGACACATGATATCACGTGATGATTTGGGGAGTACCTTATTGCAAGTCAGACAGTCTCATCCAGGCACCATCCACCCATACTGATCACGAGGTTCGTATCGGCTTCACATGGAGTGGTGGAGTTTGTTCTGATATGTTCTGAATTGTTCTGATGTTTGATTGATTTTGATTGTCTTGGCCTGTCTTGGCATTGTTTTTTCTGGTGGTGTGCATGTCTAAGCGCTGGAAAAGCCGGGACACTTGTGGAGGGAGCCATGCAGGTGCTTTATACCCCCGTAAATGCTTTTCAACAATCTTCAACTCCCCCACTTAGTGGCCCCCTTGATTGATGATTATTGTGATGATGTCAGGGTCATTCATAAACTTGCTGAACATCGTGGCCCATCTGGGCCCTGTGACAACACAAAGACAAGTAGCGAGGGATTTTTTCAACCTGGCGTAGGCCGGTCCACTTTCTTTGATTATGGTGTAAAAGTCAATTGTTCTAAGTCGCCGGCCTTGCTGGCTGATGAATAGTCACACTCAGACTCAGACTCAGATTCAGACTCAGACTTGAGAAACATGCAAAGTGACAAGCGGCGGCTGGCGGCTGAGGAAGACTGAGTTTTGAACAATGCGGCCTTAGCGAAAAGGAACACATGAATCTGAAGCAAAGGTCCACGGAAAAGGAAAGCATGTGCCTTCAAACGTCAAAGCCGGTATACAGTATTATGCGCATATACACATGTACAAACAATTGACCATAACTTCCTGCGATGGCCTTTTTTCTCCACATCTTGAACGCTCTATGGGTGGGAATCTGTTTTAGATCCATTCCGTGCCTTCAAAAAGGCCCTAGAGGGTTCTTCACCATAGTCCTTGCCAAACTTTTGGAACTTTGTCATGGGGTGACCGCTGCTTTTTTGCAAGTTCTGACTGAACACCCACATGGTGGATAACCCTTATTCCAGGCAAAACTTGCCAATTAATTAGTAATAGCCTGTGCTGCTGCATGATCCACCCAGCCTACTTTGCTCCAGATCTCCTTCTCGAGGCTGTGAAGTTGAACGCTGGTCGTGATCATGGCATCTATTTCATTGTGGTCATAAGAGCTGTACTTCAAAGTCTGCCACAGATACCGAACACTCTTCTCCATCGCGTCAGCCACATCGTCCAAGTTGGCCCGTCGCGAGTGCTCCATGAACGTTTCGAACCACCTTCCGCCTCCAAAAGGCGTCTCGAAGTGCTTGCATCCCAGCAGACGCAACAGCAAAGCCGGGATTTTGTGGCCCAGCCGAGGTGCATCAGCACGCTGGTGCCACGCATCATGGTTGACGTTGCCTTGGTTGAAAAGGGAAGCAACACAGTCAAACACAGATTCAACATGGTGGCGTTTTGTCATGGAAAATGTGTCCGACCAATACAGACTTAAACATAGAATCTTGAACCATCCTACAAATCATTAAACATGAGCGAGGCACGATGATCCAGGGAGTATTCCTCAAGGAGTTCTGGGACACCGTGGCGCTCCAATTCTTCGAACTGGTAGAGGAATTTCTTCCAAAACCACCATGTCGTCCTCTGAGCCACCGGCTTTTGCAGCTCGCGTGCCTTGCAGCACCATACCCAATCGGGCACAGGGCCACCACCCTGTTGCCACCTCCACAATGAATCTGCGAAGAAGTTTTTGGCAACAGTCATTGAGGCACTTAAGGTATTGCTTCATAACAGGCCGCTTTGATTTGGGCAGTGTAGTATAGATAGAGTAGAGAGCCAAGTAATCCTAAGCGATCCTGAGAAAAACTTGGGGAAGCTATGAATGGCTAAGAAAGGCTAAGAAAGGCTAAGCCCATTCCATAGCTAGCCTAAGAATGGCTAAGCCCATTCCATAGCTAGCCTAAGAAAGGCTAAGCAAATAACAAGCTGAAGTTGAGCAAGTAAGAGACAGTTCCAAAGTAATTGCTTTGCAGTACATCCTAGTGCATGAACTTATTTGTATAGGTTTATGTAAAATATTTACACAAACCCACATACACACACAAAGTTGTTGCAACACAAACAGCCTCAACATACCCACAACACACACACAAGCCTATGTTGAAATAGACCAGCTCACCCCAAAGCATTAAACCGAGAAACATGGTCATAGCAAAAACTTTATTGTTATTAATGCCTTCAGATCCAAACATCTCAAAGCTGAACATACAAAACACAAGCAAGCAATCACATGCATTTCTTTCCACCCCATGATGAAAGCAATGGCCCCACAGTGCCACACATGTGTTCTGTTTCAGAGCTACCAGCAAAGCACTTCACTGCACCCAGAACCAAGAGTCTTGATTTGAGTGTGCATGTGCATAGAAAGGGTAAATAAAATCTCATGCCCAAAAACATTGGTTTTCACAACACACCCCTGCAGGCCAAGATTTGCAGATTGGCCAGGTCAAACTGTTTGACCATTGGGTCCAGTGGTAGGTGCATGGTTTCCTGACCTCCCCATAGGGGTAACAGTTTAACAGTTGACTCCTTGAGAGGAGGTTTTAGAGTGTAGAGAGACAAGGTTGCTTTTGTCCTAAGGTAAAGGGGCCTAGTGCTGTGAATGATTGTATGAATGCAGGCATTGGATGATTTGTAGCATTGAACATTCCAAAAATAATCACTATGGAAACCTTTGGGGTTATTGTTGCCAAGCCAAGCCCTCCCACCAACAGCATTGCAGCAATGATTGTTTTTCTCTCACATTCAAACTTGTTTAGGCAGTCTGAGACCTGCCATTGCCATCATGGAACCTGCAGGTGTCAATCTGGCAGAATGCAAGACCCATGCTATGCCAAACTTTTAAACAAAGAAACATGCAGCGCACTGATGAAATGCAATTTCATGGGTAGGCCTCCAACCAGTGCAATGGTTGGGAAGTGAAGTGCCAAAATTTAGGCCTTTGACAAAAGCAATGACTGTGAGCTTCCACCAACTGTTTCCAAGTTTTGCCTGGAAAGTCCAACAAAAAAGTAGACAGGGAAGCCCTTCTATATAATAGGCACGATTGCTTCCATCTTCACTCACTCCATGCCTCCTCAAATTGTCAAAGAAAGTAGGCCAGAATTCAACCACCTTCAGGGTGCAGGCAGCAGGTTTGCAAAAATACAAAAACTGATTGAGTGCACAAGCATGCATTCCATTCAACCAAATTGACATGTGCATCTTTTGAGGCCAAACTACCCTCCAAAGAAGGGTCACTTTTTTGCAAGCACAGCTCTTGACAACCACCCTTCCAACCAACCCTTTCCACCACCCTTCCCACACACCACCCTCTCCCCACCCCCAACCCCACACCCCACCCTCCCCCATCCCAAACCACAACCCCCCACCCCAAGCACAGTTGCCAGTCATTTACTCATGTCATGACTTTTGCTGCAGGTGGCAGCCATCATCATTGCTAGCATTTCACAAACATACCTGCTTCAGAAGCACAGCACTTTGGAGTTTTGCTCAACCTTTAAGTTGGTTACTTTATGCACTGCTTCACTATTACTTATGCGTGTCATACAACCAATTCTTTCTCCAGGCTCTGTTGCCCTGCTGATTTGTATGTTGGGTGCTTTGCATCCCAGGTGAAACTATTTCTTTGCATAGTTCTTTGGCTCCTCCATCTTCTGAATGACAGGCCTCAAAGCTTCCAAGAGTTGGTCAGGGATCTTGCCTGGGGTTTGTGCCACCTCACCTGTGGGCAAGGGAGGCACTTCATGCTTGATGAGTTGATACTTCTCCCAATTGAACTTGTGCACTTGCTCAAGCGCTGCCTCCCATGAGCGCACCTTGTGGAAGGTCTGGCTCATTGTGTTTTTGTTGTAAGGTGGCAGCAAAGCCTCATTGACTGCTGGCTTGACCTTGAAATTGGATTGGAATCTCCATGCATTGTAATCAATGCCAATGAAGCAGCCAGGGGGTGAGAGCTGGCCTAAAATCTCTTCTGGGCTTTTGTGCACCTTCTTGATGCCACCCTTCCCTTCATCGCCACCCCTGGCCTCAGCTTTTGGCTGTACATGTTCTGGCCCCTTGCTGGAAGAGCTTGGTAGTGGGCCCTCCTCATGATCAGCTGCCTGTGCAGATCCTGGCCCCTTGCTGGAAGAGCTGGGTAATGGACCCTCCTCATCAGCAACCTCATCAGGAGGTTTGGATTGGTTTGCTGGCTCATCAACTTCCATGGCCTCTTCTTTTGGCAATGCCTCTTCCTCCTGAGCCTGATGTGCAACCCTTGCCCTTTTCCTGGCAAATGCATGCATGAAAGGGGTCTTTCCACCACCCCTGTCATGACCTTTCTTTCCTTTGTTTTTGCCTCCCCCCTTCTTCTTCCCTTTGCCTTTGCCTTTACCTTTTTTCTTCTTTGCCTCCACTGGCCCATCTCTGGCTGCAATCTTCCTCTTGGCATGCAACTTCCTCTTCCTATCCTTCAGATCCCTAATATCTTGCTGGTTCCCCTCCTCCTTGTCAAGGTCAGGGGATCTCACTGAATTCTGAATCCATTTCATCATCCCTTTCCTGGGTTTTACCCAACTCCTCCAATGTTGCAAGTGCTTGGGCCTGCTCTGCCTCTGTCAAGCACATCTTGATCAGCAATTCTTGCCCTTGTTTTCTGGAGGCATTGCCTGGGACCTTTCCACCCAAATGCTTGATGAGCGCTGTCAAATGAGGGCTGGTCAAGGTAGTGAAGCCTTGCAAGCAAGCATAGGCTTGCAAAGTCCTTGGCTCACCACTTTTCATCCATGCTAAAGGGCCCTTTGCCTCATTCAGGAGCATGGGTTCATTTGGGACCACCACCCAATCATCAAGGTCAAAGATATGGTGGAACCTGATGCATTCTTTGGAAGGTGGGAGTGTGTAGCAGGTAGTGGTGCCCATGTGTGACACCTCAGCTTTCCAGCCCAAAAAAGCAAATTCACTCCCTGCCATCACCTTGATGAGGCATGCTGTTGATTTTTGGGCAAGTAACCAACCCCTTCCAGCAAGCACTGTCAACCAGGACTGGTTGATGTTGCATTGGTATTGATGGCCATTTTGCCCAAAGTACTCAAAGACCCATTCTGTGGCACACACAGAATCAAACAGGCCAGCTGGTGTGGGGCTTGGCCATGCGCTGTCCTTGCTCTTTGGGAGCATCATTGATTGAAGGTTCTGTGGGAGTTTGTACCCCCTTGAAGTGAGCCTCTTGGCTATAGGTTCTTTCATGAAGGCAGAATCCTCCACAACCTTTTCAGCATTGGTGGCTCTCACCATCTCCACTTTCCTTTCCTCCAAGCAGCCACTTCTGAGAACATGGGCCATCAGCTTTGTGTCACCAAGCCAGTCATTCTTGGATGCTCTTTCCATGTCCCTCCCATGCTGGTGGATGTTTTCAATAATCCTGGAGTCCCCTAGGCTCTTGGTGATGACCAAGTGCAGCTGCTCTGCGTGGGAACTGCTTGTGTAGTGGTCCTGCTCATGGGCAAGGTAAACAGTCCTGATCAAAGGGTTCAATCTCCATGCCATTTGGTTCAATGGCTTGACATTCATCTGATGGGATGCACTCTCTGCATCAAGCAGTGCCATGAAGTCAGCCATAGCCAATGCCTGGGCAGACTCCTTTTGCTGTGTGTCTTCTGACAGAATGTGGCAATATCTGAGTGGTGGCAAACAAAAAGTGCTTGTGAGGCTCATTGATCTTGAGTTCAGAAGGCACTCCAGGAAGCTTGCATGCCATGACACAGTAGACTCATGCAGAGACCATTCAGGCAAGAGGTGTTGAATGGTTTCTTCCCTCCACAAGCTTGCATCTACCATCCCCACCAATTCCAGCTTCCAGTCACCTTTCCCTACATACTGTACATTCATGTTCATGATGTCTGCAGGGCTCTTCATAGTACTTGCTCTCTCAGAAAAGCACTTCCAAGTGCTTCTACACACACTGAGCAAAATTTCCTTGATTGACATGTTCTTGTTGTTGATCAAACTTGGTGCAATCTTGAATGTTCCCTTGCGCTTTTTGAGTGCTGCCAGCTCATCTTTGGCATTTTTGGCCTTCTGCTGGTCCACTTCTGGTTCATCTTCTTCTTCACCACCTTGTGACATATCTGCATGACCTGATTGCTGTTCCAGCACCAGTCTGGTTGCAAAGAAGTCATTTTTCCAAAATAGGCAGCACTCGAAGAGGCTAAACCATCTCATCAATTTCACTAAGGGTCCTTTGATGACACAGTTTTGAATTCCACCCAGGCTGTTCAGCAAGTCAAGCCTGTCTTTTTCATCAGTTGGAACAGGTTGCCTTCTCTCGTGACAGATCAACTCCTCATAGCGAATCCAGACCTCTGACTGCAAAGTGGTAGATGCCAACAGCTCTTCAAGCAAGGCCCTCTTGGTGTACCACCACTGCCCTGAACCCCAGGGTCCATAGTTCAAGTTGAACAGGCACACCAATTCTAGAATGGCTTTCCAGACCCCTCCCCTGGCCCTTTTTGCTGCTGACTTGACATCATTCCAAGCTCGATGGTATGGATCCCACAAGCACAACATCATGTGGGCATGCTCACTGTAGAGCATGAAATTGAGACTGGACATGTTCATGGGTCCCTGGTCTGATATTGAAATGAGAATCTTTATCTTGCTCAAGCTGACGCTGGTGTCAATTTCTGCAAGGCATTGGTTCTTCTTGGTGTCCACAAGGTAAAACCTGCCATCAGCTGCCATCACTCTGGCCTCAGAACTCTTCAAGGGTCTTGCCAAGAGTCCAGGTGGACAAGCAAACTCAGTGATGTCAATACCCAATGAATGCTTGAGAATAGCACTAAATCCTCTCAGCTCATTGAACCCCCCTATCCTGGTCAATTTTTTTGTTTTGCCTTTTCAATCAAGCTGTCATCTGTGTCTGACAGCATGAGCTTGGCCATCCTTTGGCTGAGAAGATAAGCAGCTCTGTCACAAGAAGGGAAATAGCACACTGCAGCTGCTATTTGCTTGCCATTGTAGCTGCCAGGGTCCCAGCTAATGCTGAGCTGCAATGGCTCATCCTTGAACCCACTCAACAGTGCTCTGCCATGCAAAACACAATCCATGTAATGCTCATATCTAGCTCAGGTGGTTTCTGCTGGCTGTAGCTCTGTATGGCTTTTGCCAACCCTTCTTCTGTGCACTTTCTCAGACTTGATCTTGTTGAGAAGCAGCATGCGGTTTACAGGGTCCATTGCTTTGCATGCATTGCCATGCTTGGTCTTTAGCAGGGGCAGAGATGTCATGGCCTCCTGTGCTGGGATGGTGGCAAAGCAATCCAACCAGCCACCAACTTGATTTACCAGTTGTGGCAACATGACATTGCCCAAGCATAGCCAAAGGTTTTGCCCACCCATTCTGACAGTTGGATGTGCCTGCAAGTAGGCCAAGAACATGATCAAGTCCTGAATGGTTGCGCAATCTGGTGATGAGCTAATGCAATGGTGGTGCCAAAGTGAGCCTTTCAGCTGTTGCCACAGCTTGCCAGCCCCAGGGCAAAGTGCAAACACTTTATCCAACTCTTTCACAATGCCTGGCATCTTCACCTTCAGTGGGACCAAGTGCAAAGTGCCCTCAAGGTCAATGACCAAGCCATTCAATTGGACACCTGGTGGATGGACTTGGGTGAAGGCCTGAGTCACAAGCTCAGATAGAAGTGTCAAAGCCTGTTGCTTCATATCACTCTTCAAAGGTTTGTTCCTGATCACCCAAAAGCCCATTGCAAGCAGTGCCCTTGATCCAACTGTGTGATCTTTCCATTTCCTGTCTGGTTGGAGCACCCTCCCTTCATTGTAGATCACTTCTGCCTCATCAACCTGCAACTGCTGGCAAAACTCCTTGGTACCAGCCAGGTTGTCCTTCAAAAACTTGAAAGGTTCTTTCACTATTCCAAGCTTGTGGTGTACCCTTGCCCACAACCACTCAGGCAAGCCATCATTCTCTCTGAGATAGGCTCTTTGCTGGATGGTTGTGATTGTAGCTACTTTCCAAGGCATCTTGAAAGGTGTGGGTGCATCATCTTGTTCTCCTTGTGCTTGTTGGTCTCCAATGTCTGGAGGGTCTCCATCATCAACTACCAATGCCATGATTGGGGCCAGGCCTCAAACCATATGTAAATTTGCTCCACTACCAATATTATGATATGTTAATTTAGCTCCACTACCAAACACCTCAGCTACATTCTTCACACAATATATCACCCTTTGCAGTTCCCACATTGTATCTAATCTCACTCAATGCATGGTGCATGGTGTAGCTTGGCTGCTCTTAACATAATTGCCATCAAGTGTGCCATGTTCATTCCACTTAATGAAGCTTGAGCCCTAGTATACTTAAATTTAACAACAACTCTTTCCAGGTAATAGAAAGGCTCTTTGCCTAGGTGGCAGATGCTCTTCCTTGGTTCCAGCCAGGCATGGCCAGCACTTCCTGACAGTTGCCCATCCATGCCTATTTCACATAGATGTGTGGTGGGTGATCAATCTTGCTCCTGAAGCCATGGTCACATCTTCCACATTTGAAGCCATGGTCTCATCTAGTCATGGGTGTGTTGGCCATGTATGGATGTATGGCAAACAAGTTCCATACCCCTTCCCCAGACCTCAGTGAGGAGTTCAGGATTCTTGTCACCATCAGCAGCTTCCATCTCCTGCAGCGCAACCAAGCACATATACCACAACATACACACTGGTTGATGCACCAACCCTTCCCACCTCAAGTGATGGTAGAGTGGCAGGGCACCCTGGTGCCAATGGGTCAAAGGGGACCTGGACACTGAACATGCTTATGCCATCTTATGCCACACAATGATTGAAATGTGCTCAGCACTGTTGGCCAAGCCTGGCTGTCATTGGTGTCATCATCAGCTTGGTTAGCCTGAGGTTTTGACAACCCATCAAAGAAGGCCTTCACCTGAGCCACAACATTACACTTCATCATGTACCTGATATCTGGCAAGCTTGTCAGCTTCCAAGCCTTCCCAAGTCTGCTCAAAGCCATCAAACCAGTAAAAGTCTCAGGAGGCTGAGACTGCTGAGCATGAGAAGGCCCAGGAATATCAGAAGGTCCAGGCCCAGCCCCAGCCACCTGCTCCACAAGCAAATGATGCACCACAAAGCTTCTGTTTGTGGTGCCAGGTGTTTGTGTCGAGCACATAACATTGCGCACAAAAAAAGGTTGTCAACCCAGCCCCAGCCTCAGCTGCACCTTCAGAAGATGGCCATGAAAGCATAGACTCTGACTCTGAATCATCATCAGCCTTATGATAGGCCAGGTGCAAACACAAAATTCAACACAGCAACACTTTTAGCAAGCCAAAAAGCCAATACCATCCTTGTCAAAGTGTCTGCAATCTTCCTCTTCTTCTTGTTTGACCAAATATCAAACTCCGCAGGTCCACCCCTATACTATGGTGTGTGCATGAACAATACAACCCACCACATCTCACAATAAAAACAGATCTGTACTGTAATACTGACAAGTTAGAACCATATCTTCAATACTAGACTAGCCTAGGCTCCTTATCTGCATCCAGGCTTTGGCTGAGGAAGTGTGTAATCAGTATCTGCGCCTTCTTCCTCTGTTCTTGCAGGGCTTGCTCCATATCCATGTTAGCCCTCTTCTTGTTCCTAGTTCTTGCATCACCACATGGTCTTGTTCCATGTGGTTTGAACTGCCACTTCCCAATATCAAATTGATATGCTTTGTCAGGTGCATAGTGGTCACACAAAGGATTGCTGGGGGCCCTCTTGTCTTCCAGATACCTCAGACCCAGCTCAGCAAACCTGACTTGGTGATTTGGTAGCTATTTCAACCCTGTCAACTGACACATTCCAAGACACACAAGGTGGTCACCCTTGAAGCCTGAAGCCCACTCATGAGTTACCTGCCACTGCTGCAGGGCCAGGCTGACTGCAGGGTCAAATTTCCATTCCCATTTTGCAGCCACCAATACATCAGAGGCTTCCTCAGCTCAGCCAGCTCTTTCCAAACACATTCATAAGCACCAGTGAGAGGTTTGGTACACTAATCACTACCTACCTGACACATGTGTGCACACCATTCCTTCACCACATTTTTCTTATAAATGGGCTCACCCTAACTTCTACTACCAAAAGCTAACAAAAGCTAAGTCTTCCTACGTTGTCCTAAGTTTTCCTAAGGTTTCCTAAGTTTCCCTAAGTTTTCCTGGTTTTGGGCATTGCCTCCAGCACCACAAAAATTGTTTGAATAATAGTTGTAAAGGAAATGCTGCCCTTTTTTCACCCATAGTGTTTTGTTATTTTCCTGGTTTTGGGCACCCCCTGGCTTCCCATGAAATATTCTAGTTACTAGTTACTATACTAGGTTAAACTTACTATCAGGTATTGCTGCTACTCAGGTGTTTTCTGTTTTTTGATTGTTGCCACCAAGGTGCAACCTTGGCCATCCTACCACATGCCTGAGGCAGCACACTACTTAGACTAACCCTGCCACATTGCCTGTTCCACATTGCTTGTTCACACCAAGCAAATACTACAGCCAACTAAGCATGTTCTTCAGTCATTGCCCAATTCAAACTGGGCCCAGCAGCCTGTTCAGATTCATCATAGAAAGGTGCTCCATTGAAAGAAGCAAGATTATTGCCACTCTCTTTTGCCTTGGCATGGGTTGTGTGTTAAGTTATATAATATAATATAGGTATTTGCTGATTTGTTACATCTACCTCTTTTCATCAATGATCAGCCTTCTCCCTTTCAAGGTGGTAGCCCTTCTTGATGTGAGCCTCAGCACCCAAACCCAAGTGTAAGTTTAGCCAGGCCATTGGCATTGCTGGTTCATTCAAAAACAACACTCTTGATGACATAGCAGCCTAGCAGCACTCATGGTGTGATAATTTTGCCACCCCCCTCACCCACCACAGTCACACTGTGCCTTTTGGACAGTGTAGTTGAGCCACCCTGTCAGTGGAATCAGTGGAAATGAATGACAGGCCTTACCAAACCCACAGGCCAGTAGGCCAACTACATGCAAAGACACAGTGCTTTGTCATTATGCTTGCAATGCAACTAACACAAAAACAAAGCAGCTTTCAAGTGCATGCCATTGCTGCATCATCAGCATGCTCACCCCATACTATGCCCCTCCCAGCTGCACCCTGGCATGTCCCTCACTACAATGAACACATTATCATTAGAGCTCATGTAACACTTCAAAATGCATCCACCTTGCATAAACACACAGTTTGGGCGATGGCCAGATTCAAATGCTCTGGAGGTAGTTCAAACAGAATGTCCACTCAGGCTCTCCATGATGACCTGCCACAGCACCATCTACAAGGAGAAACTCCCCCATGCCTAAAGGCTGTGAAAGCACATGTCCAACAAACACAACACATTCTGACTGTCTACTCAGACAAACCCTGCCTCTACTGTGGCTTGCCAGCAGCCTGGCCAGCTCACACCCATTTCACACACTGGCAGGTTGGCCCAAGCCTTGGTCAGGATGCTGAGGTTGCTGCAGGTTGATTTGGGCACATTGCCCCAAGCCTTGTTGGTGCTGGTTGCCATGGCTAAAGCCTTGCCCATGTTGCTGTTGGCCAAAGCCCTGTTGCTGGGGTTGCTGCTGATATTTGATTTGGCCATGCCCAAGTTGCTGAGGTTGGTGCTGGGTGATTTGGACAGGTTGGCCAAAGCCTTGTGCAGGTTGCTGAGGCTGCTGCTGGTTGATTTGGGCAGGTTGACCCAAGCCTTGTCCACATTGCTGTTGGCCCAACCCCTGTTGCTGAGGTTCATAGAGAGGTTGCTGCTGTTGGCCAGGTTGGCCAAAGCCTTGTGCAGGATGCTGCTGGTTGGTTTGGGATGGTTGGCCAAAGCCTTGTCCAGGTTGCTGTTGGCCAAAGCCCTGTTGGTGGGGCTGCTGCTGCTGGTTGACTGGTTGGCCAAAGCTTTGCCCATGTTGCTGTTGGCCAAAGCCCTGTTGGTGGGGCTGCTGCTGGTTGGTTTGGCCAGGTTGGCCAAAGCCTTGCCCAGGTTGCTGCTGGTTGGTTTGGCCAGGTTGCCCCCCAATGCCCAGCTGATTGTGTCCACCCTGCATTGCGCCACCTGCTGAGCCTGGTGCAGGGCCTGCTGCTTGCTGCTGCCAAGCTGGGTTGGTGCTGTTAACACCACTTGCTCGTGGCTGCCCATTGCCCCCCACTGGTTGCTGCTGGCCGAAATACTTTTGCAGATTGCCATATTGGGGCTGTTGGGTGGATACTTCTCCTGCAATGACTAGTGCATTCCAGTGGCCCACTGGAATGCACTACACAACAAGCAAACAAATGCAACTGGCCAGGCAAGTCATACCCCAAAATTGTCCTGGAGCCACAAATTGCTGGGAAGGCATTGAACTGGCCTGCATGTGTCTAAAGGCTTGAACCCATGACTCTATTTTCTACAAGAACAACACTCTGCACTGCACCTGTGACTGTGAATCTGAAGCCAGGCTTGGAGCTGAATGATGCTGTCCTCCAGATGAGGCAGTAGTAGAGCTTGCACCTGGCACAGGGTTGGGGTTGTGGCGCACCCACTTGCAACTGGTTTGGTGCCTGAGATGATGTCTTTGTGTGGGAGGTCTGGCATCTGCTTCAGCAAGTTGTCCACTTGAGTTTTCATCCAGTGGTCCCCACCCATACCTGGCAGGCAACCAGCAGGTGGAGCAGGTAGGCACCCCCAACCAATTTAGATTATACCATTGACTAAATGGGATGGGTCTTGGCTTGGGCCAGGCCTTGCCTTGACATGCCTTGCAATATTTTTTGGCATAATCCTGCTCTGTGAAGTGTATGATACAATGCTCTGCCTCAGGTGTGCACAAGCACAAAGGCTGCTAAGTGTTGTATTTGCCAACAAATCAAAGAGTGAGAAGGCACACACACACACCATTGCCACCAACCACTGCACATTCAACAGGTCTGTCAATAAGTTGCTACCTTTGCAAACCAATCATACACTCCTGTGGGAGAAGAGAAGATCTGGTCCAAGCTCATGCTAATCCTTGGCTGGTCCAATAGATCCAAGTGCCTCCAGCCAAACACTAACATGCCCACAATTTATGGTGGGCCTGATAGCCTCACAATTAAACTCTGTCAAAGCACTCTGTGGTCAAATATGTCTGTGGGAGCTTCACCAAATATTTGCCATCCCTGTATATCATGGATACAGGCACAGGGCCCAGAGACAGCTTGTGCATCTCACCATTGCTGTTCTGCACCAGCAATGACCCATCAATCCTCACCCAAATCTATATAGCAATGCAATCAACCACAGTGAAGCCTTGCTAACTTGCTAACTCTGCCAGCTCACTTGCTAACCTGCTCAAACAAGCTCAGCCAAGAGTCGCTTTCTTGGCCACATAGGCATTCTTGCCACTCAAATCAGGTTCAGGCTGGTCTGCCCCCCCACCCCTACTTGACCTCTTTTTGGTATCCAAACACTTCCTCCATCCAAGTTGGTTGGCAAGGATCTCAACATTGGAGAGGTCAGCCTTAAGCAAATGATAGTAAACAACATATCACATTTCCTTGAAGTGTGCCACTTAACTTGACTGAGCTGCAGTTTGACTGACATGACACCTTTCACTTGTTAAGCTGGGGTGCAGCGAGGCCTGACAATCTTTTACCTTCAGCCTCCTTTTGTCTTCTGTCATAGGTCTCTTTGAGGCAATGGATCCTAATTGGGTTTGAACATTGCAACATGTTTCTCACTTTCAGCTAATAGCTAATACAACACCAGCAACACAACTCAGCTAAGATTCAGCTCACCCCTGGTTCTGCAGCCCACCAGGTCCTTGATCCTGGTCCTTGGCCCCAAGCCTGTTGTCAGGAACATGAGTTGCTCTAAGTGCAAATCTTCCAACTTTGTGGTGAGGCCTGAGGTTGCCAATGCTCAACAACTTTCAAGCCTCCAAATTCCCAAACCCCACACAGAACTACATGGGCACGTAACCAAAACCACCTGAACCAAATCACAACAAGGCACTGATTTGAAATTTGTCTGCATCAAATGCCCTGAGCTGGCGAAACCTCTCTGATCTTGGTAAGCAATTCCTGGGCAATGGTTGCACCCAGGCAATCACACTTCTCCTCCCCCACACTACTTCAATTCCACTCCAAACACAAAACACAAATTTGTAAGAGCTTCTTCCTGTGTTTCTTCTTTGTTGCCTCACCAGTCTCATCCTCCTTGAAATCTGGCCCCAAATATGTCCAGTGCCTTGGGATGTCACAGCAATCTTTAATCTAGCTTACTTCTTCTCAATCTATAGTGTTTGACACTTAGGGCTAGGATCAACACATGATTCAATGAGTTGGCACAAGGCAAGGTTGATGAGCAACAAAACCTGAGTTGAACCAAAGTTCACTGGTAGTACCAGTGCATTCTTCTCCTCATCAGTCTTTCCCTGGTCCTGCCTTTCTAGCTCCCTCTCTGCATCTGAGGAGCTGGAACCTGAGCCACCAATGCAGAGAACAGCTATGTGTACCCATTGTTGAGTTTTTCAATTTCTGCTCAAACTTAAACATGTGCAGTGCAGACAATTAAATATATGAATCAAGGAGCGGTTTCTCTTCTTTTTTTCTTTTTTTGTCCTTTTTTTTGGCCTTTTTCTTTTTGCTCTTCTTCTTCCTAAAAAGGCATGGGGTGAATGTAAAAAACCTTGGTCCTGATGTCAACTTCATTGCTAAAACTCTTTATTTTACAGCCAAATATCTCACTGCTGCTAGATGAGGATTCCCCTTCCAGTTCCTCATCATCCTCCTCTCCCTCCATACCCTCAGGCACAGCCATCTGCTCATGGCCTGGTCCAGGCCCCATCATGTGGCCAGGGTTCCTAAGTAGATTAAGTCATTGGCAGTAAACTAAACCCTCTCTGAACACCAAGTTTGTTGAATTGAGTTGCCAATTGCAAACACACATGCTCACACACACACACACATCTGAAGGCAAGCAGCTGCCACCAAAACTGCCCAGATGAAGCAGCCCCAGGCTGGAAAGCCCATGATGGGACTGTGGTCTGGTTGGTCCATGGCACAGGGTGCCTGAAATTAGCAGGCAAGCTGGCCCTGCCAGGGACACCCAATTTCCTTTTCCCCATTGAGCCCAAATGCTGGGCACCAGTCAAAACTTTCCAGCATAAAACCCTTGGCCTGGGCAAACAAAGTCACATTCACATTCCAAGAGGTTCTTTGCAACACAGTGTTTCTGGTAGGCAGTGTTTCTGAATTTCAACAGCCTTTCCAACCAGTTTGCATTTACATGTGTATATAATACGAAAATATATATATATCTATGACTATATGTTCAGTCTTTTGTCCTATTATACAAAACCACACAACACCAAAGACCTATTTGGTGGCAAGGACAGTCCATACTAAGTTACTGTTGTTACAAGACAGGTGTCCAAACTCATAGCCACATAACAAAAATGCACCAGTGTGCTACACTGACACACACAGAAATACTGTTACTCCACACACCAAACCCACATGCATACACATTGTTACACACACCCACATTCCACACACAACCACAATCACACATACATTACCCAAGGCCAACACAGAGTGGCGCCCCCCCCCCCACACACACACACACACCCATACACTTTTTAATTTTCAAACAGGTCTTGCCCATGCCAACACACACATGCCACAGAACCCCTGCTACTATCAACACTACCTACACACACACCCAAGACTGAACTTTGCCACTTTGCCATTCCAAGCCCCACAGCCCACACAGCCACACATATGTCAAGATGAGGGCCCCAAGCCCACAACAACACACACCCCAACTGCCATCACCAGACCACACAGACACACACAGACCCAAGACCACCACTTTTTCAGAACACAACATTATCAACCCTTCTCAGAACCATTATATTAAAATAGTAACACACACACACACACCCAGCCACACACAATTAAAGCCCCAACAACAATTACATAGACCACACACACCCACAAAGCCCCAACAACACACCCCAGAACATCACAAACAAACTTTCAACAATAGAGCTGCAGGTCTTTCTGGAGGCTGTGTCAGAGAAAGAAACACTTAGCCTTTCTTAGGCTCTAAGTTTTCCTATGAGGAGCATCTTAGCCCATCTTAGCCTTGACTCTTGGCCAAAGCAGACAGTTATGAAGCAGCCCGCGATAAGCACCAAAGAAACAGTCTGTCGCACGCCAGGCACTGCATGGCTGAGAGGAAGGCTATTAAAAAGGTCAGTAATTGCCCTAAGCTACAGTGTCGGAAAATGATGACAGGTGGAAAGTGTGATGTGTTTGAGTGGTTGATGTGGTCCATGTGGAACGTTGCCATTTAGCTTGAGAACACATGACTGAGATTTGTTTGACAGTGGGCAGGGCCGGTAGCTGACCACAAAACTGCTGCAAAGACATGAATCAATGCAAGTTCAAGGCTGCTTGCAAAACATTAGTAAGTCTGAATGTGACAAAGATTCTTGTGAATCTGAATGAACAATTTCTTGAAAGTGAACGAAAAGGAATGTGAACCTGAAAAGGAAAAGGCTAAGAATTTGTAATGAAGGCTTCTGAATGTGAGCATGACTGAAGGCTTCTGTAAAAACAGTGCTCCTGGGCCACCATTGATGGCTAGTGGTGTGGATGGGGGAGGACATGCTGGGATGGCACCGCTACTAGTTGCCAGCTGCAAATCCCAACAGCTTCCTCTAGTGTTAAAGCATTACTAGAAGTCTAGTTATTTTCTGCCCTACTACCATGACAGAAGACTTGCCCTGGCCTACTGGCTGGTGTGGCTGCCCATTGCCAGGCTGTGTGCAAGGTTGGTCTGGCAGCTGCCCATTGCCTTGCCCACCCCCTGGCTGCTGATTGCCTTGGCCAGGTTGGCCTGGTGGCCCATTGCCTTGCCCAATCCCTGGGTGCCCATTGCCTTGG
>CAXAMN010023220.1:0-18211 GCA_963970005.1 Durusdinium trenchii | reverse complement strand
CCACCAACGGTCATTTGTCCCCAGGATCACGGAGGCTTTCCAGAATGAAACAAGCCGTACAGCAAGGGAAGACTTCCGCTCCTGCTGATTTGCGGTATTTGAAGAAACCGCATTCCAAGGTAGACCAATCGCAGCGTTCGAGTGTGGTTAGCTTCCTTGGCCACCTATACAACAGCGTAGCGGAAACGTTACCAGACTTTCGAGATGATGTTGAGAGCGCCAAAGCCGATGTAGAACTGGTGGCTGTGAATCAGGGTTCAGACGATGAGGATGCCTATGGGGACTTGATTCAAGTGCGCGCTGAGAGCGCCAACGAGAGCCAGGCAAAACGATCCAAAGAGCGGAGAATGCGTGGCTGCGTGGAGCTGAATGTGGCACGGAAGCCGGGGGTTGGTGGGCAGGAGACCCGCTATTTACCACCAGGGCAAATGAAAGACATGTGGGAGCAATACAGACTTGGGCTACAGAATTCCACGACGAAACCTGCAAGTTTCAGTCTTTTTTGGCGGGAACTTTGGTTGCATTCATTTCTTTTAAAGAATGATTTTTTGGTGAGGGTGTACTTTAAGTTTGTTCATCATTGAAGTATAATGTTGGTACAACCCCCACGCCAGGTTTGGTTGGCTGACTTCCCATTCTTGCGAATAAGACCTAGCCGGAGCCACCCTGAGTGCGCGGTGTGCGTCAAGATGAAGCTCTGGATACGACATCTGGGAGACCATTTGCACGCTAGACGGCAACAGCTTGCTGCGTACCACAGCCACCTCCACCACCAGTACATGGACCGGCTATGTTATTGGGAACAAAGGGGGGTGAGCCGTGCCCACGATGGCAAGACAATTCTTGCCATCGTGGACGGCATGGATCAGGCTAAGTTTGCATACCCCCGACATTTGGGGTTGAAGAGTCGCCTAGTGATAATGACGGGGCTTTTTGTTTTGTTATTGTTCCCCGATTCATTTCATATTGTTTTCGTTTGCTGCTTGACAGCCGCCCACTTCTAGCGCTCACTGTCTCAGGCAAAGAGTTCCAGAGGCTGATGAGGCCTCGTGCCCATGTGGTGGGGTGCCTGGTCCACGGCTACATGGTAGCATTCGCAGTGACAGAGCCAGACTTGCCCAAGGACAGCGCAACTCACTGTGAGCTTATCGCCCACATCCTGACAAAGTTAGCTCAGCAAGGGGTGGTGCTTTCTGAAGTAAGCTTCACACTCCAATGTGATAATACCCCTCGAGAATGTAAGAACGGGATCGTCATGGCCTTCCTAACTTCGCTGGTGAGCCGGGGATTCTTGGATTTAAACAAAGTTTTTCATAGTATCTTGGGTGCCTAGTGGCCTAGTAGACTACACTGTCAACGGCCTGTCCGTGCGCGCGCCTCCCCACATCAGGAATCATTCGGGAGGCCACATTGTCCTCACTACGCACAGGTCACAGTCATGAGGACATAGACCAAACATTTGGTCGACTCGCTTCCTTCATGATTTCCCACAGTGCTCAAACACCCATCGACTTCGTGCACGTTATCCAAGCTTTCCTCCAACAGTCTGACTTTCCTTTTGAGCCTGCAGCCCACCGATGGGCTTTCAAGATGGACCAAACCAGGGATTGGTCGGCTGATTTGGGCTTCAATCCCTTTTGCACCGTATTTAATTTTCATTGATTCCCACCAGCTGTGTTTTTATATGTTTTTTTCAAGACTTGAGACACATCTTGACGCCCTTTGTTTCAAGGAAACCCTTCCTGCAAGCTGCTGTGCCAGTGCACCTCAAAGGCATCGGAGGTAGCGGCGCCCCTCATGTCTTCAGATTTCAAAGAAGGTCGAATTGCGGCCACTGAGATGTTGATTCAGATTCAGCAGATATTTTCAATGTCAAGCTTTGGAGATTGGAATGAATTGGGTGGTAAGGTTTTGGTGAATCCATGAACGATTGACAACGTCCCAGGTTTGCAGCCGAATGAGATTGAGGACAAGCACTTCAAGCTGAAGTTGGGCCAAATGGGAGCGGACGACGTGATTCTGAGGTCACTTTGATACAAGTTGAAAATAGAATGAAATCTCACGCATCTCTAAATGCTTTCGACTTTTTGAAGCGTGTTCCAGGTTGACGCTAGGTAATAGGCAAGTAGGTGCTCGCACGCTACTGTCAATGCTGAGGACAAAAAGGTGGATGTCGGACCAGGCTTTCGCAAAGGCCATGTTGTACTACCCTGCGCTGTTGGGCGCCGAACTGCTTCCTTCAGGTGTGCCAGCAGGCTTGTGTTTTTTTACAAAGCTTAAAGGCCTGACTGCAAACCACAGGTCTACAAATTTGACAGACAGCAAAGCCAAACTAATTGTCAGAGGCCTGAGGCAGAGCATGTGTGCTGGGTTTTGTGTCTCAACGCCGCCCCTGTCAGCCATCGCCGCAAAGAGACCAATTGGCGCCGATGTGCGGGATAACATCCTGTCCCATTTGCCAGCCTTGCGCAGCCCAATCTTCCAGCTCAATAGGGCTGCAGACCATTTGGAGAACTGGGTGAACGGGGTGTTGGATTTAGAGCCACTCCTAGATGTGCGATCGCGCCCAAGCTGAGCCGGCATTGAATTTTTGTCCTTGTCGACACCCCAATCTACAGCAGGGGCGTCCCAATCTACAGCAGGGCAATAATTCAATTCCCCTTTAAGTTGTCCCCGCCGCTATTTTTGCGTCGTGCGTCCCAGGTGCGCAGCGTCAGCTTCGAGACGGGCGGAGCCCAGTTCTGACAAAGCTCCACTGGCTGACAACTTTGAGTCGTCGTCCAACTTGTTGACGTGTCACGGCAAACAGTGCGAATTTTCTTTTTGTCCGAAGAGCCGTGTTGTATTTGCGCTAGGTTAGCTTGAAAAGTGGCGCGCGATCGATGGGAAAACTTCCTGCTCGTCTCCAGGATCCAGCGTGTGGCCCAGAACCGCAAGGCTCTGGCTGTGTACATGCAGCAGGCAGAGGACCGCAGAATGCTTGACATTGCTGCCCGGACTTGGGCGGGCGGAGTGCCCTGGGATGAGGCGATCAAGATTGGTAGAGATGTTTTCAAGAAGATGAAGCGTAAAGACCCAAGAAGGGCAAGGGACAGCGCAGGGTAGATGATGTTGTTATCAGAAAACTTGTTACTTTATTCCTTTACCTGTGTGACCAGAACCATGTCTAGTTCCTGCGCTATCCGGATTTTTCACCCGCTTTGTGGAGCTTGCAGTGACGCTAGGTTTTAGGGTTTTCGAAGTACACAAAAGCAACAAGTTAGAATTTAGCGTGTTCACACGTTTTCTGCAGCAAGCTGCAAATGCCTTTTTTTGAGCTGGCCGGCGCCGGTTACCGACGCACTTTGGTTGAGACGCACTTTGGTCTGGGGCTGAGCTCGAGTGCGGGACAGACGCAAGTCATGACCCAAAGAAATTGCAAGGCATGCGCTTGTTGGAAGCCTTAACTAGAGAGGCTATACGTTTGCTGTCAGTTAGCGCACACAGAGTCAGAGTCAGAGCAACTTGAAGTTTTGTTTTTTCCCCCACCGCCGATATTTTCTTGCCGCGCAGTCCAACCAATATGGTTGATTGTTTTTTGTTTGAGGTTTCCGCCATCAGTTCGAGACTATGGCGGCGGTGCGCCAACTTCAACTCAGAAGGCAAGTTCAGGGTGATTGGGCGAGAGGATGCGTACTCTCCGTTATGATTGTGCTTCCTTCAGGTTAGGGGCTACCGTGTTTCATGTAGGCTGTTCATGACTTCTTGATGTGTACGGAAACTTTTTTTGCTCAAAACCTATATTTTGGTAGTGGCCTGCACCTCCCGAATCTTTGATGATGTCTTCCAATTTGCCGGTCACCGGAAGCGCGCTGCTTCCAGCTGCGCTTTTCCAGCAAAAGCTGGCGTCGTATGAGCATGAGCGAAGCCACGTCTCGTTGGCAGCAGAGATGAGGCTTGTCTTGGAAATGGCCATTGAAGAGATTAAGTCCTTGGAAGAAGACATGTGTGTCCCGTCTCTGGGGTTTTTCAAAGCAGATCTCGAGGCTCTCAAAACATTCGCCCAAGCTGTGGTGGAGAAAGGTGCAGAAAGCTTGCCTCCAATAGGAGTGGCGCAGTCGCCAAACATCCCGGTGGAAGCCACGGAGCGAGGAAAGGCCATCGAACAAGAGGTTGCGGGGTATTGGCAGGGTTTGGAGTCATGGCAAGCCTTCAAGGTGTACAAGCATGTGGACACCCTCTCAGAGTACTGTTTCCGCATTGGCGCCACCATTGAGTGGGATGAAGTTGGGGCGTTGGGCGTGAGATTGCAGAGGGCCTTGGGGTGCAAGCTGCGGATTGAAGACGGCAGAGATTGTTGGGCGTGAGCGGGCTGAACTTCGACAGCATTTTAGCAGATGAGGCCTGACAGGCCTCAGGTTCAGGAATAGGTCACGTAGTATACTTTGTGCACAGGGAAGGTCAAAATTGTGAGCGCCGGCTTACCCTATGGATGTCGTGATATGTCGTGGCGTCAGAATACACTCGACGCCGGATGTTTTGAAGCGTGTTTTTGTTCATTGCGTTGCGCAAGGCGCGATGATGGTTGCGAGAATGGTTCCTCGGATGGAATAGTGTTAGGCGTGTCCAGGTTGACATACCGTGGCCGTTTAGTTTTGGAAATATGCCCCTTGGTTGTGGCAACGCGCAACGCCCCATGAGGACTACTGTATGTCAATTTTCACTCCAGTTTTGGCAATGAAAAACGGACCCACCCAAATAGTAATAGTCAGGTTTTGAAAGGTTGGGGGGAGCCTTTTTCATGTCAAAGTCTGTCCGAAAAATCGGCGCTACTGAAGAACTAAGTCATGGGTGATTGGGTTGTAGTTTGTGTATTAAGATTAATGTTGGCCCACGGCCCACGTATACAGCTGTGCAAGATTGGAAAGGTGTGAGGTGCAGGTCCGGTCCACATCGCAGCGTCTGTCACATGTGCTGCCAAGGCTGCGCCCTGGAGTACTTGGCAGGACATGTGGCGCAGGCCAGTTGTTGTGGAAGGTTTCTGTGACACTATAACATTGGTGTGAATCTCAAATCATGTCCTTTGCAACCACTTACCTAAAAAAAAACTGACAGTCTTTTGCGTGTGTAGGGTTCTTTGACCCGAGCTCTTCTCCCTTTCTGCTTGGACCCAAGCCCCTGTCCTTTTTCTTCTTGACTGACTGAAGCGTTGCTTGTTTCAACCAGCGTGAGAACCGCAACACGTGCTTGAAGCCGCAGTTGAGTGCTGTCAGCGTTCGGTGGGTTGTGTTCAGAGCCTTGCTCCGTGATGTCTTGCCTGCCTCCGGTCACAGACCTGTCCAGGCCTCAAGCGCTTGATGGTTGACTTGTGAAACTGCGCGTGTGTGAAACCATGCAATCTTGCAAGAAAAGGAGGTGTGCGACTCTGTCTTTCAGGTCTGATGAGGATGGCTGTGAAGTCAACCCCGTCAAGAAGCCACCCGCGCGGCTTACCATGAAAGCAATGAAAAAGGCACATTCAAGGGCTCAGAATTGCGAACGATCTTTAGATGGCTCCTTTTTTTTGCTAGCTCCTCCCACACACAACGAGAGGTTCGCACCAAGTTCAAGAAGAAGACCGCCATCAAGACAATTGTGAAGAGAAATCTCAAGGCTGCCCGTTGAGCTACTTACCAATTGAATTGTTTTCTTGAACTTGTGTTTCCGCGATTTCTGGCTTGCGCCAGCTGCCACCTCACGGCAAAATCAGCTGCCTTTGTGGACTCCACGCAGCCGCTGTCCCGTTGCAAAAGGCCCCGCAACTGTCTTGGGAGGTTGCCCTTGGCTCAGATTCCCCAGAGTACTGAGTAATCAATTCTAAGATGATGTTCTTCCACAGTGTTTTCTTAATAAGGTATCCCGCAGCAGGCCTGGCAAGAAACCTAATGGGGCTACCATATTTAGCGGTTCCAAGTGGCTGAAAGCATGGTCAACAATCAGTTCCAGGCTCAGTGCATCAAAGTGCTGCCAGGTAACGCTGTTCTCTTTTTTCGGATGACCGACCTCAGGATGCTTCTCGGCCACAACTTCGGTGGCCAAGTCAAAAGTAAGTCAACGCGGAATTGGAGTCTGAAACCTAGAACACATCAAGGCTTTATCTACAACTAGTTTTGAAACATCCCTGTGCGTACCACTTAGGATTTAGCGAACCAAGTTGCCTTTGGGGTGAAATACCGAGAAGAAATGGCAAAGCGTGGCGCCACTGCCGGACATTACGTGTCCATCAACATGGCTGAATGGTTTCAAGGCCGGAGTGAACCAATCTCAGTGAGTGACACTTGAGATCAAGGTTTCCACTTGCAATTTGGTCAGTTCAATTTAACTTCAGGCTTGCCGCTTGGGTGGACCAGTGATTCTCCTGGCTCTGTGCGTCAAGGGGCAGTGCCCGACCTGTTCGAGGGCATCGGTGTGTCGGAGCGGGGTATGCTGAAATGTTTCATGTGGTTTCACATTGGGGCGTGCTTCCAAACCTGAAGTCCATGTTGCCTGTATGTTGGGGTGGTCACGAACCAGCAGAGTCTAGTAGCGTGACAGGATGACAGGAAGATCCGCGCCGTCTCGCTTTTTAGCGGGGTGGGTGGCTTCGAGACCGGCCTAAGCGCGTACGGGCCTCATGTGATGCACAAGGGTCGGGTTCTTGAAGAGTGCGCGTTGCTGAGCTGCAGTTTTTTGATGTCCGTTTGGCTCAGCCCTTTTCTGGCCTTGTGGGATGTGAGCGTGTGCCCCATGGATTCGATGGGCGATGCTGTCACTGTCCGAACTGTGGGAATAAACCAAATCAAGACTCTTTGACGCATGTTGAAATTTAGATTGCAAGTTCCCGTGAGACTGACACAGCTTCAAATCCGAAGCCTGTTGTTTAGCCGTGTTTCAATCAGTGGACGAATACGCCAACTCGTAAGGATTCCTCGTGGCGTGCCTGTGTGGTGCCGATGGAAAGGTGACGAGTAGCTTGGGGAGAAATGCGTTCATCTTTGGTCGTTGGTTTTTGACATTCGTTCCATCTCAAAACCGGGGCCCATTAAGGTGGATGTGGGCGGCTGACTGGAAGCAGTGGGTGAAGATTCAGCCTGATGGGCTTCGAAATCACGTGTCAGGTCAGGACAGTCAAACTCCGTCTGCGCCTTGCCCAAAAAATCATCGAACCCAAGCACGACAGTCAGTCAATTTTCAGAAAGACACACAATGAAAACCACGGGTTCGCAATGTGTTCGTTGAGCCCCACGCCGCCCTGAGGACAAAGAATCCTGCTTGGCAGAAATGCAGCCTCCGAACAAATTGCGCAAACAGTGACTCAAAAAAACGTGCTACGTGGAGCTGGATGTTGGGCATGATTTGTGTTCAGCTTTAAGTAGCAGCTCCGCTGGGCTGAGGTTCTTCCACCCAGTGACGTTCGCCAGGGGCACAGCTGTTTTCTCAAGAACGCAACACCTTGATTTGGGGTCAGATATTTTCTCATCGTGGCCATGTTGATTGAGGTGGAGTGTGACCCTTACTGTGTCAGTGTACTGGAAGCTCGAATGTTAGATGGGGCGTTGCCAAAAAGCCCCATTGTGCGGGATGTCAGGGGTTACTTCCCCAGTGGGGCTGCTGCGACAGCAGAAGCAGTTACGCTTGGCTTCCCGTGCCAAGCCGAAGCCTAAGCTGTCATGCTTCTTGTAGCTGAAATATTGAGTTTGCAATGCTGTACCCCTTGAGTGGATGTGTATAAATTCAAAAGCTAGCTTGACTTTTGATGCCCGATCCTAGGGCGTGAGCAACGCAGGGAAACAGCGAGGACTATCAGACCCTCGATCCAACCTTGTGCGGGAAGGGTTCAATGTGTATGACAAGCTCCCCCGCGCGTGTGACTCTGAGGTTCTCATTGTTTGTACCCGGATGCCTTCGTTGTGACATCAGAACATTCATGACAACAGAAAACCGCTTTGCGCCTCACCATTGAGGCGAATGATGCTTTTCGAGAACGTCGGAGCTCTCCTTAGCCAGCAACAGCAGTGCAGGCTGCTTTTCAACTACGTTCTAGAGGATGGGAGTTGACCGTCTCAACGACTTACCCGTGGTTTGTGTTTTTAGTTTACCGGACTAGCGCCGCGGCAGGCCAAGGTTTTCGGTAGGAGATGTGAATTATATGTTATCTTGCGTTCACTGTGTTCACTGTGGGTGCCATGTCGGACACGGATCAATGTGCTTCATGGATTTGGTTGAACTAAAAGAACGAGCAGAAACCAATCAGCTTGGCTGGAGGAGTGTGGAAAGCGTGGCATGGATGTCTACTGGACATCCAACCGCATGTCCAACGTGGGGCATCCAGTCATGTCCTAAGAGCGTGACTGACTTGCCTGCTTTGCCAATGGCGAGTGCCATGATACAAAAACGTAGGGCCCCCCATTCATGAAGCTTATCGTGGCACATGCCCCTGGCCAGAAGACCACCGAAGCTTGAGGTTAATGTTTCGACAAACCCAATGAAGCAAACCGCGTGGTCCACACAGTAGCTGACAAAAAACGCATTCTTCAAGGTGAGCTGATTCAACTGTCAAGGTCTGTGGCAGACGCAGTGACCTAGCGGGACCCTGTATGGTCAACTAACAGCAGAAGTAGCTACCCCACCCTTGCGCCCGCCCCTTACTCAGGCCGGGCGTCTTCGAGTGTTCATTCTGGCCCTGAGTGGCAATGGTGGAAAAGAGTGTCTACCCAGCGTGGAGGACGCGCCCAGAAGCAGGTTTAAGTGGGGACCACAAGCCGGCAGCTAAACTATCGTAGTTATTGGAAACATTCGGAAGAACACTAGCCTTTCGAACCAACTCTTTTCTTCAAGGTTGTCGGGGAACTGCCGAAGCCGTCAGTGTTGAGAGCTATCTTATTGCACAAACTTTGCAGAAGGGCCGATTGCTACAGGAGGTGCTGCCGCTTGATTTTTTCGCAAAGAAACGGTGGAACGAGACGAGCACTGTCCCTCTCCATCAGTGGTTGTGTGATGTCAAACATCCCAACCATGAAGCCAGGATGTCGTGTTTGGGGAATGTTGTTGTGCCACCCTAAACCCTAAACTCAAAAAATTTGGGTGCGGCATGGACATTACTATTTCTAACTTTCAAAAAACAGAAAGCAATTCTTCACTAACCATGAGCTATCATCGCACTAGAGTTAGTGACCGATCCGACCTCTGATCTGTCACTTTCTGCCCTGTGGCAGGGAGGGGGGTGGGCAGGCCTGAATCTTGAAAATTGTCATTACCATGCCAGGTGTTGAGTTAGTGACGGATCAGACCTCGGATCCGTCACCAACTCCCCAATCCAAAGCGTAGTCTCTTAGTGACAGGATTTACGCTTACAACTTTGGGAAGTTAGTGACGGATCATACTATGATCCGTCACTTATGCTTGTTTGGTTGCTAATAGGCCTTTCTTGAGTACGACCGTCGCAAGTTCAATTTTCACGACTCAAGCCGAATGGAAAGTTGTAATCCTGCACTGAGAGGTACACGTTGTGGGGCCATACTTTTGGCAGGCGGGGGTGGGTGTTGGAGCTTCAATTTTAGCGCAAAGTTAAAGTTACAAGAGCTGCTGCTGTAAGTCAGAATGAATGGTGGGAGCAGCGCAGCCAGGCTCAGGGTTGAAGGAACATTTTCACAAGTTGCTATCGCAAAGGGCTGGAGTGGCGTCGCCATGCCGCCAAGTTCCGCCTTGCTCATTGGCTACAAGTGGGCCAAGCGAATTTTGAAGAATGAGAAGGTTTGGGAAATTAGGTGCCAGTCTACTAAGAAGCGGGGACGAATCTGCATAGCAGGCACTGCCAACACTTCACCGAATCATGCAGCAATGATTCTAGGCGAGGCCACCCTGACTGCTTGCATCAAAGTTGGGGAGCGCCGTGGTTCCTTCCTATCTGCCCCGCAAGATGAGCCCAGCAATTTCCTTTGCCTCAGGCACAACCTCAGCAAGCATCGCCTCTACTCGGTGTCAAAATTGTTGAGATTTGTTCGCCCTCCAAGAAGGCAGCGTACGCATGGGTCCTGACAGACGCCGTTCTTTACCCTGAGCCAATTAAGCTGCCGTACAAGCGGGGGTGCATAGTGTGGGCAAAGCTGTCCGGCTAATTTACGTAGTGCTTGTTAGCTGGCCGGGAACTCCATGGATTTGAGCGCGCGATTGAACAAAGCACTGCCAAGGGCCAGGAGAGTCGTTATGAGTGCTAGATTGGATTCAAGAATAGATGACGCTGTTTACTTTGTGTTTGTGTGTGGGGTGTGCCGCTTTCGCTTGTTTGTTGGCACGTTTCTTTAAAACGACAAGGGGCAGAGTTCGACAATGCGCGCCTCTTCCGGCCAGGTGAGTGGGATGCGCCTGAAATCCAGCAAGATCGTTGTTGCCAGCGATTGCCTTCAAAATTTGCCAAAGGCAATGAATGATTGGAGATATAGACGTGTGAAAACTGTGAACCTCCCGTTTTCTTTGATGCAGAAACAGTAGGCGTGCACGACACCAGCAGGCTTACAATGTTGCAATGTGCTGCGCGACACATGGGAACAGCGCCGTTCACGTTTTGTGTTTTTATACATGTGTTGGAATTTTGGCACCAAGCTGGCCGAGCGTGAGTTTGACAGGGTAGAGCTCACGCGACGTCATGGGAGGAAAGCGAAAGTCGGGCGGTGGAGGTGGTGCCAAGCCGAAGGTGCTGAAGCCTGACCTTGACGGACGTTTTGCCCATGTTCAGAAGGTGATTGACTGGTCGCTAGGTTGATTTCAAGTTCTATACATGGTTCTAGAACACAGCAGGCTCGAATAGTTTCGGTTGTGTCGGTTCCCATGTGTTGTCGAGTTTCCCCCCCGCTGAAGGCTTCGTGATTATGTGACACCCTGCGGAGGGCCAGACAAATATTTGGAGACCAAGTATCCAACGAAGGAGAAGATGTGAGCTGTGCGTGCCATTGAAAACTTCGGTCCTTTGATCCCCCTTCGAAAAAGGTCTTGTGATGATCAGTGTTCAAGACCAGGAGCGGAAGCTTGACTTTGCGCAGTGGCTGAATGCGACCTTCCCTGCAGATCCAAGGCCCACCTACCAGACATACCAGCTGTCAGTGAGGTTTTTAAAAGTAAAAGTGTGCAGTACTGTTGAACTGTGTGTTCAAGGGTGCCAATTTTCCACTTGAGTTGGCCTGTGAGAAAAAGACCCCCACAAGTCCGGCTTTCCCCCTCCAAAACCTGCATTTCAGGCAGGTCGAACCGGACTTGTGGGGGTCTTTGATGCAAGCCAATCCAAGTGGACAATTGCAATTCAAGGGTGCATTGAGCTGCCAAGCGCAGCAGCTGCAGGCACAGATCACCAGATGAGCTGCGCGAGGGTGTGCACACCCTGAGACCGTACCACCTTGCATGGCGAGCCGATCACGGGTTGAGCTCCCTTCAGGAACCGGAACAGTTGTATACTCTGGCGGAGCTCTACCTGACGGAGGGGTTTCATGGCTGAGTCGATGTGCAATTTTTTCAGCAAAAGGTGTTGCCGAACCTCAGCTGGACTGAACACTTTCAGTTGAAGATGCTTGGAACCTAGGTTTCGTACAGATGCAGCTTTGCCTGGCGTAGAGCGCCTGGCTATCACTAAGCCAGATAGCGCATTCCTTGAGGCATCGTGCAAATCTTTGCCACCCTTGGCCAGTGCGCAGCACAGTCTTTGAAGGGTTCGCTCATCGTTCTTGATATTTAGTATATTTATGGTGGTGTGTTGTGTGCACCCAAAGATAGAAATTGAAATTGGGTCGCTGTGTAAGGTGATGAAATTCCGCCTTTTTCCGTTGCATATATCAAGGGCTGGAGACGATCGATCACGGCTTTGATCGTTGCAGAAGCAATCCGCACTTTGGCTCTGGATTTCGATGAACTTTCTGAACCCTACAAGGTGCGGAGGTAGCGTGTTTTTCCGAGCGGCGTCGGCAAGAGCCAAGAGAGGTCAAGAGACTGCAAAAGGAAATAGGGCCAACTACACTGCAGTTGGCCCTATTTATTTTTGTGGTCTTGACTTGACCTCTCTTGGAGGTCGAGGTAGCAAAGCGAACGTTGTTTGGTTGCTTGAGTGTGAGGGCCACTGTGAGACTCAGTTTGTTGGCGTGTCAGAACTCTATGAAGACAGTGCACGCGACCTATGCCCACTATGACCATGTGCAGGACCAGGTCCTTGCCTCTAGAGGCACCCGGCTGTTAGTCGATTGGTCTTAGCAGTCGGGTTTTCTCCATTCTGTCTTAGGTGTTGGGTTTTCTTCATTTCACTTGCAATAGCCGCCACTAGTCACTTTGTAGTCTACATGTGGCCTTGATGCAGGCATTACCATGTCCTCAACCTCAACGAGGCGAGCGCCTCACGTGTTCAATCTGATGCGACAGATGGAAGTTCTGGAGCGCGCGGGATCTTCCGGAGAATCGCTTGCTGTGCCTGAGCTGCGCTTACTTGTTTTGAATAATAAGTGCCGCTAGCTTACCTTGTTGTGTTAGTCAGCATTTGGCAATGAAAAGGCCCCTCCAAGTCTTCTGTCGAGAACTCAAAACCCAGGTTTTGGATGGGTCGCAAGCAACTTGGGGGCTTTTCTTTCATGGCCAAGTCGGGGGAAAGAACCAGCGGCCCAGAATTGGAATGAAACAAATTTCTTCAAACTGTTGGTTTGTTACTTCACTGTGTTGAGATCCTGTTTTGCGAGTTGGAGTATGTTCTGCGAATTGAGGTGTGGGACAATGCAGCCTCCGTAGCTCGCGCTTTCCAAATAGGAAAGTTTGAAAGCATGTCGGTGGTCAATCTGCAAAAGAATGTGGCTAAGCCGGTGGTGGATTCGCTTCGACAGGCCGTTCGTATGCGCGGGATGCGCGGTTTCCTGCACCACGAAACCGTCGCGAAGGGCGTGTTCAATTTGGCCTACTCATCGGGCGCCAGTTCGATTCCTGGGGCCGAAGTGTGGTCTAGCCAGCTCACAAACAAGGATGACAATGAGCTTGTTCCCTGACGACGTTAAGCTGGCTTTTGCTGCTGTTGTTCTTGTTGCTGCTGCTGCTGTTGATGCTGTGTTGTTGGTAACCCGTTCAATTTGGCTGGTTGTCAAAGTAAATAGAATGCGTCCGTGTCACGCCTCCCATGTTGAGCTTTGGGCTTTGGGGTTCACTGCCGATAGCCACTGCCGATACTGCTGCCAATTACAAAGTAACGTAGGCGCCAACAATTTCAGACCATTGAAACTGGAGTGATAGTTCCACGCTATTTGACCCATTTTGTATCCTTTGAGCTTCTCAACTTGCAGAGTTGGGGATTTGAATTTTTGGGCCATATTTAAGGACCAAACACGCAGCCCATAAGTTATTTCTCACCTTGCGCGGCTGACTTTTTCAGAAACTCAGGCTTTGCTACTTGTGCGCCGCATGTGCCAAGACTGGGACAAGTTGGCACCGAACATGCGCAAGAGTTGGGGCTTGCGTGAGAGCAATCAATTGCACGCATGCTGTGGAGGCTTCTTGTATTTCATGGGACTGCTGCGAGAGAAGGTGCCAACGAAAGAGTATGATGATGTTGCCAGCGATCTACAAAAGCAATTCATGATGGGGTTTCTCGATCCTGACATCGTGCATGCAATCTCTACCACGGCGCCACCAGCGCCTTTGGATTCTGTGGCCTTCCTGAGGAAAGGGGTTTGCGATGCAGTTTGCAAGGTTGTTTTGGCTGAAAGCCTTCTTGGTTAAAATGACCTTGTCCCATGTAAAACACTGGTGGCCCATTCAAAACAGCGCAGGAGCATTTGCACGGACATCGCGGAGCGCGGCAAGCGAGAGGTTGAGGAGCGTGACCGTGAATTGGCTGACCAGGTGAACACAGCCACTTTGAAGCAGCTCCAACTCAAGTTTGAGGCGGACTTGGGAGTGCTGAAGGAGCGCGTGCCTACGAAGGAGAAGGAAGCGCAAGAGGCGGCCCTCGACATCAAATACTTGGCTCAGAGACAGAAGACACTTGTGTCAGATTTGTTTGGGTTCGCAGTTCAAAAACCACGCAAGGTTTGACCCTACTATGCGGGGGCAAGTAGGGATGAGCCATATAGGATATCTTGCGTTGCGCTATTATCTGGGGTCAGTCTGGTATTTGTGGGTGGTGTGGAGGTTGACCAGCCTTTTTCCATTTTGTTCCTCAGGACTGGGCAGGATTACACCCGAGACTGGCTGGAGACGAGCTGCAAGTTCATTGTTGTTGACAGCGCAATGAGTTCTGCCGTCAGAGCACTGACGTCTCAGATCAGCAAATTGACAGAAGGCGGAGGCCGTGCGTACCTTGCCCATTCTTTTTTGGTGCTGGTGCTATTTTTATGTTCTTTCACCTTTGGCTTTTCTATATTGGCCACAGTCGTTTCTTTTAATTTAGGGTTTAAAGGTACGTTTTGGCGCCGCTGCTGGACGCGACTGTGTTTCCGGCAAATGCAATGGTGGTCCAGAATGCTTTGAACACGCTGGCAACGGTATTGAGCCTGGGTGTGACAAACATCGGTCACGTGCAGCTTCCAGTGCCCCATTCGAACACCGCGAGCAGCGCCTTGCTCAAGCACAGGAGGATCATTGAGGATCACCTGATGGGCGCCGGCCTGGATGTCACGCAAACGGTTGCAGTGAACTTTGCGCAGCCACAGGATGCACGGTCTTCTGATCGAAGAAGTGGGATCCAAACGTGCATCGCAGTCACGGGATCTGGCACGAGAGCGTCCCTCCATTGGTCGCCGCCTGCCTTGATTGGGCCTTTGACCCTCATCAAGTTCACAGACCTGATTGGATATGACGCTGATGTGAAGCCGGGCCCCACTGCCCGCGTCGAGCAGACACTTTGCTTGGTGAGAAATTAAGGAAATTTTTGCGCTCAGGTGTGTGCGTGTTTTTTTGGGGGGGAACAGAGTTTGAAGCAGTAGAACCTACACGCAGTGGTGTTGAGGAAGGGACTTGCAGTCCACAATGGCATCATCGATGCGTACAAAGTGATAGTCTTCGACATCCTCCCCAACAGGCCGGCTTGCAGTGCGTGTGGTCTGTTCAAATCAGTTGGCGTTTCTTTGTTGAGGTTTGAGGTTTGGGGGAGTATATAGCCCTGACCACAAGGTACGCGGAATTTGGCCGCGCTGTTTGCGAGAGACGCTTGGCCGGGCACACACCTTTTCTCTCTTACATGGGATTGATCAAGGACTCGCAGAAGGATAACCTTGCTGCAGTGGAGGAGATGGTATATAACCATTGGGATGGTAGCTCGCACGCGCCAGCAAAACAACGTCCCAAGGAGGAGAAGGAGAAACCTTCCCTGTCACTGGTCCTGTGGCACAACAACCGGCCAATCTTCCCAGATGCTTTGGTCAGGAAATTTGCTGACGGGAGTGAACAGCATGCGCAGATTCTGCGGATGAAGAAGGAGTTGGAAGACTTGTGGCCTTCTTCCGCTGGTGGGGAGAGCGCCGTTGTGAGCGCAAGGGCTGCCGGCTCGCCTGACTTTACTGGGACGCGTGTGTTGGACCTGTCTCGGGAGGTTGACCTTGCCAGAACGCCGTCCAGCGAGTTCAAGGAGGACCGGTTGCTGGGCTTTTGACGTAAGTCGGTTGTGCAGCGACGTCGTGTCCAATTGATGGGCGTAGACGTGTGGCTTGTACTGGAGGGCCCAGGGTTAATCAGTGCTTTTATGATGTTGGGGTTGAAAGCTTCCTTCTTGTGCCTTGGGGTACTTTTTTTCCCGAGGTTGGCGCTGTGCCCCGGAAAGGCGAACAGGCCTTCGATCCTGATCACGAAGTCTTTTGATATCTACCTCAGGAACTTGAACTCGGAGGCGATGGATGTTCCTTGCGGAGAACTTTTCGGCTTCAATGTGGGGTCCTTTGAGATGAGGATTGTGAAAAGTTTCTGGGCCATTCAATTTGAAACACGTTTTCTGCACATTTTACAGATAAAAGATGTTGGACAACATGCTTGATGCCGAGAACGTGAATAGCGGCTAGCGTGCTTCTGCTTGCCATGTAATGTTCTAGGTTCGGGTCCTGCTGAAACCCACACGCTCCCCTGGCGATTGGAGAGCGACATGACGTTGGTCGCCTTCGAAAAAGCGCCCATGCCATTCTGTCAATTCCTTTGCAAGATTGGGCAGGAGCGTGGGATCACTGACCTTGCCATTTGGGACCATGAATGCATGCAAAAAATGGAGCCTGCCCCTTGGCTCAACCTGCGTCCAAAACCTACATATTTTGCGCAAACCTTTGATTCACAAACGCGGTCTCAGGCTCCTGCTGGCACGGACAAATCTGGCCCTACATTGGTTCCGTGGAGGTATGACGTGAAGCCTGATCCCTCTATGTCAACGAACTGCTTCAAGCCAAATTCATTGGCTTCTGGTTTCGATCACTCGGCCCACAAGCCTTCAACTTTGGGGTGCGCTTTTGGGGGTGCGATGGATAAGGTGCCCCGTCAGTCCTCCTGTTCTCACGCGGGTTTGGTGTGGGAGGCAGGGGTTTGCAAGAAAAAACTACAAAGAACCTGTAGCTATCAATAGACGTGACCCTCAAGACCTTTTGCCGTAATGCCACTGAGATTGGGGACTTTTCATAAAGTCAGCCCAGCGGAGTTGCCTCAGGTCCAAGTGCAAGCTGGAGGATCAACGCCAAAGGTCATGCCGACCAAGCCAAAATTGTACCTCACGGCGTCGGTCCAAATTCCTCCTTTGACTTGGGTCAAGCTGTGAGCCTCTGGGTTTGAAAATTCTTCATGGTGAATCAGTCAGGCGTTTTGTGATTGGGAGGAGGCCATTCAAGATCCTTTCTGAGCATGTTGGATTCACTTCAAATAATTCAAATACTATCAACTCGACGTGTTTCCACCCCCTCCAGCTGTCAACCGGCCTGTCGATTCTGTAGGGCCTGGGGCAAGTGCGTGAGCGTGGAATCATAGCCCCAGTTGCTGGCAGTTCATTTTCCCAAAGACCACAGCAGTTCAAAATGAATGCGCTGCTTGGATTCAAGACCCATGGACACGCAATAATGACTATATACTATTGCAATGCCACTTAAAGGCCCCTTCAATCCATGTTACTAGTACGAGTGTTTGCTCTTTTGAAGCTGAATGCGCCGGCATTTTTAGTGCCCTCAAAGAAAGTGTCTGACGTTTGTGTGACTGGCAGAGTTTAGCTGTGTGGCGGATGGCAGTTCTTCCAGCAGTTACTGCTTTGAGTGGGTCTGAAGAGGAGAACATCAGTCCATGTCTTTTTCTAGATTGCTTTAATCAACGCTGTAACCAGAAACGGTTGTCAAGTTGCCTTCAAAGCTCCACATGCATTCGAAACGCGGATGCCTGAGAGGAGGGCGCTCCGGTTCGCAAGCGGCCCGCGGCGGTGGAGTGGCCTGAAGGTGAGGCGCCTGCCAAGAAACCAAAGGCTGAAGCAAAGGGAAAGGCAAAGTCATTACCAAAGAAAAAGTCGGAACCAACGGGAAAGTCAAAGGCCAAGGCGGAACCAAAGAAAAAGGCGGAAACAGCAGAATCAGAAGAACCGAAGGCAAAGGCCAAGTCTTTGCCAAAAACGAAAGCAAAGGTGACTCCCAAAAAAGAACCAGCACCAGTTGAGCCTGAGGGAGGAAATAGCCTTGCTGAAGGGGGTGGCTCTTCCAGCGCGCCTGCTCCATCTGTGATGAAGCGCCCATCTGCTCTTCGCCGCCCATCAGGCCGGAAAGCTTGATTCTTGTTTGGGCTCATTGTGCGCCATCATTACTCTGCCTGAAGTCTTGTGCCTAGTAGGTGGTGGGAGTGGTGGCGGTGGTGGCAGTGGTAGCGGTGGCGGCAGCCATGTCACCAATGTGTACAACTATGGGGGACGCCGCTTTTGCATCAAAGTTGATGGGAGTGAGATTTGCGCTCCTAGCCTGTACTTGGTGTGTCAACGTGTTTCTTCGTGCAGGTTTCGTGATTTGTGTGTCCTACACTAGGTCTGTATTGGATTGGCTTGCGCTTTGATTAAACTAATATCTCGCGTTGCGCTTCTGTTCGATTCTGCGTCCCAATCTTACAAACTGGTGAAACTAGGTTGGCGGCATGCGTTTGGATCCACAGAAGTGCCGCGAAGCCATCGTGGGCGACTCAGAAAAATGTGTGAAAAAGAGTTGCGCTATAAAACCGTACATTGAATTTTACAAAACTTTGGAACTACGAAGTTTTTACA
>CAXAMN010023219.1:2634-15937 GCA_963970005.1 Durusdinium trenchii | reverse complement strand
TCAACTAATCGCAAAGCGGCCGCGCATACGGAATGTTATGCTGATCCACAGAAGCTCAGTTTCAAAGCTCGATCACGTCCTATTTTCAAGTAGGTGATTACCTTATAACTTTCCATGTGCCATGGTTCCGATTGTCATGATCTGGCAGGTTCTTTCATATTACACTGGTGATTTTGCACGCAATTTCCCCTCGGATTTTCTTAAATCTTGCTTGTTAATTTCATCTGATCAATCGTACCGTTTGATCTCACCTTTTGCGCCGCGCTGCCTCATTACACCCAAAAAGGACACAAAGCAATCGACTGCAAGCGTTTTTTGAAAGGCAGAAAAAGACCTCAACCTGACCGCTCACGAGAACTGCTGATCGGCTGCGTGTGTGTGTGTGTGTGTGTGTGTGCGTCAACCCCTGTTTCGAAGGGTTCTTTCTACCAACCGATAATCGCAGGGGGCAGCAGGGAATCCACAGTTCTGCTGCCAACAAAGACGGCTGTGGACATTCCGTGAAGCAGATTGGGACGCCAATCTGTGTACCTGATGGAAACTTTTGAGCAAGCTGTCCCAATCCTTCTTGGTTGCTTCCATGGTCGTTCATGATACCTCCCCCAAAAACCCTTTCCTTCCGCATTGCAGCTGCTGCTGAGCGTTCTTGCAGCTGAGCCGCGCGTTTTTGAGACCGTTTCGTTCTGCAGCTTGAGAGAAACATGTGTTCAAACACCTTCAACTCCTCGGACTTTCCACCTTTCGGTTCTACCACCTTCCTTCAACCTGGCAATTGAGTTAACTGAAAACCAATGTCGAAGTGTGAGCCGCTCAGTCGTCCCACATGGGTGCTGGGTGTGACCCTCCGCAAGGAGGCGCTGTTTTCATACTGGAAATTGAGCCACTGACTCTTCTCTTCCACTGACTTAATTTCATCGATCTTTCTCTACCCTGAATTCACTGCACATCGAGCCGCCGGGCTAATACGATGGAAGAACACCGACTGAATTTTCTGATTCCTTGATTGTGTTACTGTTTGGTTCATGCTGGAGAGGTTTTACAATGAGTTCATACCTTTTCCGCATTTCGTCAAGCAGCCGATCTCAGACTTGTCAAGGATGTACAGTGACCACCGTGATTATCACACATTCATATCACTTCACCCCATTGTCATTGCAAGCTCTTTTCCATTTCTATCATCTTCTCACTGTTCACCACATTGCGGATCATCTCACGCCATCTCATCTCATACCATTGAGGATCATACCATCACCAATTTTCACTTCACCATCATTTCACCTTTCAGCAGACATCATTGCTAGCCGCTGCCCCGCGCCGGAGCCATTGCGCGGCTGGTACGACTTTGTCTGAGCCTTTGAAGTGGCCTCACATTCAACGATGCAATATCCGTGGCCATATCCATATTGGCCCCAACAGCCACCAACTCCCACAGCTCCCACAATCCCCATACACCCGGCACACGCCGCTGCACCTTCTCTTCAACCACAACTGATACCGACAATACATCACATGCCTCAGCCAACATGGCAACATACACCCTTGCCACAATTTCAGCCTCCACTACAACTCACCGTTCCAGTACCACATCGCCAGGCATACCCGGTCCCAATCCCAATCCCGCAGCAGGAACCTTTACCATCACAACCACGACCATGGTCCCCCAGCATCAGCCACCATACCCGCACCCTGCTACTCAAGTTCAACACCCTTCATCACCAACGGGCCAAACACCCCCACCTCCGTGGGACTACAGCCAAGGCGTTTGGCAACCATACTCCGTTTTCCACCGGTTGCTCACCCCACCACCGGGGCGCAAACCCAAGCGCAGACCCACTCCAACACATCCCCTGCTGCACCAGAGCACGCAGCAGCTGAAAACCCGGCACCATCTCCCCACACAGCAACAGGGGACCTTCCAACGTCACCTTCTACAGCACAGTCACCTCAGGCAAACCAACCTGCCTCGGATCAGCCTTCCTCCAAACCTGCAGACAAACCGCGCCCGCCCCCACCATCAGCTACCGCCACTCTCACACAGCAAGAACCGCAACAACAAGCTGACCTATCCACCTCTCAACCACAACAACCACAGCAACACCAGCCGGCCACCGCTCCACCACCACCACCACCGCCACCACTAACACCTGCCAAGCAGGCGAGCACGGACCACCACTCTCGCCGAACACATCGCCGCCATCACACTCGGGGACGGCGCGCCCGACGCCATAGCACCAGACACTCTGAACCACAGCTGCACTCCACAAAACAGCAGAGCTCATCTCACCGACATCGTTCATCACGACACCGTCGTCCACGTTCTCCCTCCACCTCCTCTTACTATTCCTATTCTGACAGCCGCTCGCGCAGCCGTTCCAGACACCCCATCTCACTTCGCCCCAACAATGACTCCGCACAGCAAGACACTGTCACCAACCTGTCTCAGACAGCATATCCCACCATCCCAGCTTTACGCCGACCAGAAAGACCTTGGCGCCCTACCTCGCAGCTACAACAACACACACCCCAAGAACAACTGGAACATTGGCTTGATTGGCACGCCGAACAGCTTGGATCACCCAACAAACCACAACACTCATACATTGCCACACTCCTCCTCGACAGCGGTTTCACTTACAAAGATATTTCTGACTTTCGCCAATTCACACACATCAAGTGGAACGACTCCACCAATGCATATGACCTCTACCAGTACCACTGCCTCACCATTCCCAGTCTCGTTCAGAAAGCCACCCGCACCTTTCCTCCACCTGCAACCCGTGCCAACACACCCGAGATGGTCCACATCAACGCAGGGCACACAGGCCCTCGTGGCAACATCACCAACATCCTCCACCAAGGCCGCCTCCTGGCCAGCAAACTCCACTTTCCAAACAATCCGGGTTTCTTTGTTCAGGGCGTCCGCATTACCCACCAACCCAACCACGACAACTCCGAACACGCACGCATTCTCCACAACACCTGGAACCTATCAAAAAACGTCCACTCAGTAATCCTCAACATTTTGGCCTGGGGCCAAGGCACGAAGTTCACCACTGGTGGCGAAGAACACGCCATGCGATTGCTTCAACAACACCATGGCGCTGTACACCATGCCAACGCCAAATCCTGGGTGATTTACCCCGACAACGCCATCATCAAGGGCATTGCCTGGTCAGTCAACGCAACACCACCAGCCACTTGACCACCTCCACTGCCAACCTACACCGTGAGCGCCACCTCAGCCACAGTTTCACTCCAGCCACATACCTAACGTCCAGCAAAAAATCTGGGCGAGCTGCCGGTCTAATTCATTGAACTGCGATCCAGATGCTATGTTGCCGGGCGAGAATTTTTGCACGAGAGTTTGCTCATGAGGTAGCCTTGATGTTTGCTTTTGAACTAAAGACCTCCGCGCTTCCTTTCTCCATGGCTTTTGAAGGCCTCTTGATCCGGGTTTTGGGTTTTCGCTGGATCCCCCCAAGAGGACACTTCCCTTTGTGACCGATTTTTCTGTGGAATTCATGCTCGAACAATTCACAATTTAATTCATACGCATGCTCGTGTCGTTACCGCATGTTGTGCTGCGCCGCCACTGGGAAGCGCCGCGGAGCCGCTGCTTCTGACTATCATTATCATTGGCGCTCATCATCCAAGATGCATCCCAGTTCGACACCAGCACATTTGATTCACCGTACCACGATTGCCCTTACGCAGTTACATCGCCTTCTCCAACAAGCCACAGACATTCTTGTCAACTTGCGCAACCTATACCTGCTCCACACAGGACAGGTCGATCCCAACTTTCAACGTACATTCCCTCCACTACCAGCACCTCCTTCTTTAGCAGCCCCCATTCTTTCACCCACTTCCTCTTGTGACTCAGCACCCATTGAGCCTATCCGACGAGCACCTCGACCTACCCATTCTTCTTCCGACACACCTCCTTCAGAGCCACAACCACCCAAGAAGAAACGTCAACCTCCACCTCCATTGAATTCCGATGCCAACTGGGACGATTGGCATGGTGAAGCTGATCTCAAGCTCATTGAGCTGAAAACGGACAGCCGCCTACGACCCAACTGGAACTACGTTGCTCGCCGAGTTGGTTTCTCCATTGAACAGTGTCAGAGCCGTTGGCAGGAACTTCAAGAAGAACAACGACGACATGACGCCTCTATCCAACCACAACAAGCTCACCCTTCTCACCATTCACCTGCTATTTCTCCCACTCCCACTTCAACCGCTGACATTTCGCCAGCTCCTCACACACCACCACCAGCCCTACATTATGCATCCCCACAACAGCTGCAATCCCTAGCGGATTACTCCAACTCTTCCTCTCCGCTTTCTCTTCCACAGCCAGCACCAGCCTTGCACACTGCGGATGCGGCAGCTGCAGCTGAGACAGGCCACAACAGTGAGGACAGCCATCAGGAAACCGATTACGATCCATCGGTCAGCAGCTATTTTGTGTAAATAGTAGTTTCACCACATTCCTCCCGGCGCGCTGCTGGAAATACTCGCGGATTTCACTACCGGGTTTCACTGCTGCCGAGCGACTGTTTCACTCAACCTCTTTCACGTTATTTCTCTTTCTGAGTACTGTCTCATCGATTTCAGTTGTGATCCGCAGCCTTTTGAAAGAACGCCGCTCACCTTGCGCTCTATTTCCCTCAGCTTTGCAACCATGGTCAATGGGCACCTCTTCCGCAGCACGCTGGCGAGACCAACAAGCGAAGCGACCTCGACCGACACCCTGACTGACACGCTTCAGCACACCGAAGAGGCACAGCATTTCCTGCCAGGCAACCCTCCCACTGCCACTCACCTTGCACCTTCTTTCACAGTCCAACCAGAAGTCCTGGCCTTTCACAACCTTCTCGACTTCCTCCACCTACTTGTCACACGCCTTTTTGAGCATCCGATCACCAACGGCCCTGTACCCAGCCTCGACATGTTTTGGGATCACACTGCCTACGCAGTCTACTACCATCACCACCGAAGCATTGCTGAATTGGGCCGAGCTACCATGCGACTCAAGCGAGCACGTCGCCTACTCCAGTTCGTGCCCGGACCTCCAGGTCGCCCAGGCTATTGGCGTGTTGATCCCACAGCGACCTTCCCTGACAACACTACCGACTTTTTAGCCACCACACCACCCAACTCACCACAATCTCCAGAACCTTCTCGCCGCCGTTCTGGCACCCACAACACTCCTCGAGACAGATCACGCTCACGAGACAGATCCAGGTCCTGACAACAGTCCGGCACCCCATTGTGTGATGCAGAGCTTTCCAGCACTTGATGTTCCACCAGTGAGCAGCACCCGCACAGTTTCACATACCTTCGACACTTTTTGCAGCAAAAGACCTCCCTTCACTGCTTCATGGCATCCTTGTTGCACCAGGGTTTCCCTTTTGATGTTCTTTTTCATTCCTCAGCAGCATTTGGAGATCTCACGGCCACAGCATACCCGCCAATCTGCCTGTCGCCATGCCGGAACGCCTCGATGCATCGCCCTCGGATGCCACTACACCGATGGCTATGGAGCCATCACCTTTTGCCTCCTCCGCCGACATCCCGTCCAGGTCCAGCAGCTGGCTACTTCTTGCCGGGGAACCCGCTTCCCTACCTAGCACCTTCAGCCACTCACCAGCCCGAGCTTTTGCTACTTTCTTGGATGATTGCCACCCTCAACACCATTGTCACAGACATTCAAAACCACCCATTGGTCACTGACCCTATTCCCTACCCCTCTTCTTTCACAGACCAGCAAGCATATCGACTTTACCTACAACTTCGCAACAATCTTCGCCATTTGGGAACGGTCAACTCTGACCTATGCCGTGGCATCCGTCTCCTGCAGTTCCTGCCCGGTTCCCCGGGCTCACCAGGCCATTATCGTATGGACCCGTCAGCCAAGTTCCCACCATCAGCTACTTGCAACTTTCTTTCTACACCACCCCTCCAGCCTTTGAACACACCAGCCACACACTCCCCCCAACACAGCCTGATTCAACACTTGGCCCCCCGCCAGCGTTCGCGCTCGCGAGACAGGCAGCCTCCCCCACCCCCTTTCAACACCACGGCATTACCACACAACCCCAATCTCCACATCAGCCACCGCAGCCCACTCTCTGACATTACATCCACACCCACTCCCACCAACCGCAGCCACCTCCACCAGTCTCTTTGGACGGCAACCACCACACTGCACTGCTCGTCTTCACCGTCGGCAACCTGGCCAATCTCCCCGCCGCGACGGCACACCGGCCAATCCTTTTAGATCTCAGTCTCACAGACAACAACCAACACGGTTCGATCAAAAGTGAACGTCACTGGCTCCTTTCATCACTCGCATGATTGTCAATTTTCAGTAATTAGACTTGTTTTTTCATGATCAAAGCATGACACCTTCTCATTGCATACCTGCAGCCGTTTTGTTCCACCAAGCGCTGATCATTTCTTGTCCGACTGTCCCATGACGCACCTTGAGTCCCCGGATTGGGACCGTAGTCCTATCAGACCCGACTCAACCCCGGGCAGACCTTCCACCAGTCAAGGTTGAAGACACTGCAACAGAAGTGGCTCACACACCAGCACCATCCGCCACCGAGAAAGCCGCACCGCCACCAAAGACACCACCAATTCCACCTCCCACCCATCGCAACCGCACCGGTCGCACTACCTCCCACAAGCCACGAGCACTACAGCCAGCGAAGACCATCACAACACCGAAACCTCCACCATCGCCTGCCACATCCACCAGCACCGAAGATCCAGTCATCCTAACTACCAACGTCCCCATTCTCAAGAAATCCAGACCCGGGCAGCCACCTGATCGCCTCCAGTCCGCCCTCCACCTTTGGCAACCACTCTTGTCCCTCCACCTGCCCTCGCTCGTTCCCTCCTTCACTCCCCACCTTCTTCCAGCAGCAACAACCCCATTTCTTCTCCAACACATCGCCAAATACAGGTCCGGATTCCCAGACCACGTTGCGACGGCAAAATCATGCCATACAACTTTTCTCGCTACATCCACCAGCACCTGAATACTCCCGCCACCTCAACCCGCTACACGCCACCAGCACGCAGCTCCTCGATCCATCAGCCACCAAACATGCAACCACCGTACCCTGCTCCACAGCCGGCATTTACACCAACTACCACACCACCACCACCACAACCGGCACCACAGGCACTTTTTCCACCACTTCCACCTTTCCTCTCACCGAACAACAAGCCAAGCCAACCACCTCACCAATGCTATCCTCCGCATTGCTCGCAGCGCTGCTACTGCCGCGGCAGCCAACATGACAGCGCCTTGAACTTTACGGCTGAACAACCACCTTAGCCGGGGGACCAAGCGTCCCTCCGTTTCACCCCGCATCGTCCCCACAGCCAAACTCAAAAAAGCCGGCCTACACTTCCGCCACTTTGGACCATAGGTTGGCGAGTGTGACTCTTGGTCTTCATTTCTCATTTATTTCACCAATACTAGATCGCCGCTTTCTTCAATTTTCAATCCTTTTCACACAGCTTTTCAGCTTGCACCATTCATGCACGTTGCCTCACCGCAGCCATTTGTTCACGCTCAACCTTCTGCGCCTGCGCGATTCGCCCTCATGACCCTGCCGCAGCCACCAGATGAGAGCAGTGAGCCCTCTTTTTGGGCAGCAGTGTACGACGAAGATCCTCCCCACATCATTTGCGGATTACTCACTGACCTCAACCTCCATCGTTTCACCTTACACCAGCACCTCACCACCAACGCCGCCCTCACAGAAACACCGCTCCTCCACCAAACATTCCAAGACGCACTACCACCAGCCCTCCATCGCCAAGTGCGCAACTACAATACCAACCTCCACCTTGCCAACGTCCACTTGCGCCGCGCACTGGACGCTCTTGATGCCATGGGTCAGACGGCACGATTACCAGGGAAGAGCAAGTAACCAGGGAAGAGCATGGAAGTTGACCAAAATTCATACACATGTATTGTGAATCAAAAACATCAAAGTTGGTGAGTAAAAAAAGAGGTTAATTTATCAAAAATTTGGGCACTGCCACTAGTATTCCACTAAGCTTTCATTGGAGCTGATGGAACATTGTATTAAGCAACTGATGTTCTCAAATTTTTTGCCTTTGTTCAAATGTTGGGCTAGTAGGGGCACGAGTTGGATGTCTCTGGAAATCACTGTGTATGCAGACAGTGTACAAGGTCATTGGTACACTGCCATTTGTGTACACTGCCATTGGTTTGCACTTGGTGTTGCACTTGGTTTTGCACTTGGTTTCCACCACTATCCTATTGCATTGTAGTGTGCCAACACCCCATCCATGGCACAGAAATTGCCACCCATTGTGAAAGGGGGACACTGGGGGGCGGCAGCTGGATGTTTCCATATAGCGCCGTGTATCCGACCCTTCGTCCCCTACATTGACATGCATTTGGCTTTCCTCATCCAATGTGTGTAAAACACAGGCACAATACATGTGGCGTCACAGTGCATTGTATTCCTGGTGCACTGTAGCGTGGGGAAGCCACAACACCTTCAAACCAACAAATGATGCATTCACTCCTTTAAAGGTTGAGAACACATATCATATCAGCAAACTTCTCCACCCACCTGCTTCTACCTTGTCCTCACTTCAGGGCTGTTGAATGTCAAATTTTGTCAATATTGATCAAGTTTCCAGCGTCGGACATATTGCGTCGGACATATTGCGTCGGACTTCAATGGGCTGGATCATTTCTTCTAGTGCAAAATATATTCAGGCAGCTTCGCAGGGAGAGTATCTTATTATTGCCATTTCTCTTGAAAGTTCGTGGTTGGACTTGGATCACGAGGTAGCCTGGCTCTCAGGATTGCATTTCTACAGTCAGATATGTAGTTGGCAATTGAAAGTGTGCTGGAGTTATCTCAATATTTAGGCTGTTTAATTAGAACCTTGACAATAAGTAGACCGTTGGCACTTAACTGGAAGCGACAATGATCATAGTCGGACTTGGTTTTGAGCTTGCAAATCAACACCTTGTTCAGAATTGTACATGAATCTTTGGTGGATCATTCTTCGTCAATAGCAGTGAATGGAAGAAATCAACAGAGTCTCACTTCAATCATTTTCTGTTTATGTTTGGGTCACTCAGGCAAATCTCCTGGGCAAATTGAAGCGCCTTTTCCCAGCTGTGCCGGACTGCTCAGACTCAGTCAAGTGTAACAGTTGGCCGTGCGCGGGCGGGATGATTGGTACCTGACTTGGTTGTTTTTTGTATTTGTTGAGCCCTGGCACAACTTGTGACACCTGTAATGTTTCTGCTGGAGTGTCATTTTGCCTCAAGACAGATGATGTTGCAAGTTTCCAACATTTTGGACAATTGCACGCCACTAGCAACCTGCAACCAACTGACTCTTCTATGGTATAGTTCAGCTTTTGTACACAGTGTCTAATGCTAGCACTTTCCACAGCACACTAGACCTGACATGTCAATCGCCAACAGCACAAAAGATCGTGTTTCACCGTGTTTCATCACATGTTTGCACATCTTGCATATACATGCATATCTTGACACCACTACTTATACCACAATCCAGCAACTTACTTCAGCAGGTTCAAGCATACGGGTTGGACTAATAGTTCATTGCATTGTCGGGCAGCGCACATGGGCCAAGCCGAAAGTATGGTTTTTGAAGCGTCGGACCACACGGGCCGTTTTGCACATGGGCCTTTTCTTATTAGAGAAGAGTGGACAGAGCCGGACCCACCCACTGAGCCAGGACAACATGTGTGCCTCGTGGAGCTGACTCCATCAGTTTGCAGGCAATACTTTGCAGCGTGCAATGTGAACTTCTCCGAGGAGCAGATCCGGCGATTCATGACCATGCCGGACTTGAACCTTGGCTGTTTCAGCATCGTTCACAGCCATTATATAATGTGTTTTCCTTAAAGCTGCAATACCTTAAAGTTTATGCTTTTGATGTGGCGCATCTAAAAATCAATTTATTGCCTTGCTTAAACTGTTGAATCGATCTTAAGTAAGTGTTGCAACAATTTATATAACCACTCAGGTGCCTGCTTCTTCTGGCGCGCTTGTCATTAGAACATGAGAAGCACATGAATGCAGGTTCCAGTTGCTTGGCTGCTGGAAATCATTGACTTCATCAGTTTCGTTATCTTTTTAAAACATTTCTGTCTAGTTTACTTGATGTGACTGTTCAGATGCTCAAGGGACAGAGAATCAGGCACCAACCTGATGGCTGAGGCATTATGCACCAGGCGAATTTGTTGTGCCACTGGACAATGCCAGTCAGCACAATTTGCTAAGGCAGCTTGGTTGAATGCAAAGTTCCTGCCATAGAAACATGCTTGCCCTCAATTCACTGACACCTTATATACGATTGCAAAGTTTTCAAAAGCTCAGGATTGCGTCGGACCGTCTCCTTACGCGGCAGCGGCTTCGTTTGCTGGACTGGTCTGTTGAGCATGCAGAAGAGGTGATGTGCCGGACAGGTTGTGAGAGGGACCAGGTCTCAGAGTACCACTTCGCTGAGTATGCAGACCACCGCTACTTGTCGGGCCACCCCAAGAGGTGCTGGTGCCATACAGAGGCCGGACCTATAGGACAAAGCATGCATTCCGCAGGCCGGACTTTTACAGTGTGCGCCAGGAAGGACAACACAGTGTCTCACTTGGGCCATATTAACTATTTTTGTCATTTGTTTTTTGAAGGAAAGTCAGTCAGTCAGCGGAAATGTCACTACTCACTGACTCAGTTTGTGTGAATCCTCAGATGGGCAAAGGTACTCTTGTCTTCTTGGCCAATGGACTTAAGCTGGTCCCATTCCCCTTGAACATTCTGTTGACGGAGCAGCAGTTGGACATCCCCACATCGCTTTGGTTGCCTCCACCTCCTCCTGGACTTGGGCCTAACCCTGCGGCGAGCAGTGGCTATGAGGCTGATCACTGTGATCGAGTAGAGTCATTGGTGGACATGATGGTCGATTCGTCGGACATTCGCCAGGACATTGACGAAATCTTGAGATTTCCGGACAGACAACCTGAAGTCGGACATCATCAGATTGATAATCGCTTTCAGTAAAAGAAGGGGATTGTGCATTGGGTTTGTCTTGTATTTGCAAATTGAAACTAAATTGGGGAATCAGGGAGTCAGAACAGCAGAATGCACATTCCTGTTTTGGTTCATTGAGTGGCTTGTGACTGTCGTCAGAATCCCTCACATTCACAAGTCATGCCACAACTTGTCTTAGAGTGGCCTCTTGAGGATTGAGTGTTGTCCCCTCTTGCAGAATTCCAAACGAGGTTCCAAATTGGTGCAGGCACTGAGTCATGGGACCTCAGGAGCAGTGAGTCAGACAGAGCAATCTAAAGTAAAGTTTTGCAACAATTTAACCACTCAGGCACTTGCTTATTCTGGCACACTTGTCAATGAACCATTCTGTTAGGTTGGTTAACTTTTCCTTTCAACATACATAATATTAGGTTGTGGTTGCAACTAGGCATGTTTCTCTTCAAGTCAACTGAATTGAGGCCAGACTCTGGCAGCTCTTGACCTGGACCAATGGAGGTGCACTTGGGTGATCGTTTGAGGGTAGTATGGGAGGGCAGCTGGACAGAAGTTGTTTGTTTAGAGGCTGCTAGTTTGCAACCAGCAGTGACAACCTCATTTCAGCTTGCATTGACAATTCAAAGCTAAAGGTTCATTCACATTTGAGAGTCAGTCAGCACTTGTTCATTGAAACCTTCATGTTTGCAGACAGATGTGCTCAATCAGGATGCCAGCTCAGTCAGAAGGCACCCAGCAGCTCACAGACACACACACACATTCGACATAGATTCCCAGAAGACCCTGATGCCCTAAAACACATAGCATAGAGTTACAAAGGTAGTTAGGTCAATTGAAATATGGCAACATGAAGTAGTGCAACATGTGAAAATATGTTGAGATCAACAGCAACAAACCTTCACAAACTTTCACCTTCACAAACCATTGCTGGACAACTGGACAAACCTTCACTACAACTGGACAACTGGACAATCGGCATCGCTGCCATGGAACCGGATCCTGCGGAAGTGATTCGAGGGCCGAAGGACTATAAGCTGGACAATGTGATGGACCCAATCAAGATCATGAACAAGACGACTAATGGCATATGCCGTTTGCCGGGCCTCAAGCTGGTCATTTATGGGTCGGGCCATGAATATGAGGATGTTACCCGTGGAAATGGAGTCTCAGTTGCAAGTGTAATTTGGTTTGGCACTGACTCCAATCAATGTGAACTCTTTTTTTGAATATCAGGTCTTCAAAAGAAGATTTTGACATCAATGTGACTCATTTGAAAACGTGTGTTGCATGAATTCATCAGGTCTATTTGCTTGTATGTATGATTCTTCCAAAACTTGACTTTTTAGACAGTGAACGCTTAAATCACAATGTTTGTGAGCAGTGCCTCATCAAGTCAGCACCTATTCTTTCATGCCACAGTCTCATTGAAATCATCGACAAATTGTTTTGCCACCATTGAAACAGAAAAGGATCACAATCATGCTGAAAAGATATTAATAAGTGTTCTTGCAACTTAGACAACCACAGTTTTAGACAGGCCAAATATGTACAGTACAGGTGTTTGTGTACAATGACTAAACTCAAGTTGGCCAATTGTGTGAGCTAAGAATGGGGACCTGGCGCTACGGTCGTACCCCATGTGTTCCAGTTCATCTACGGTTCTGCAACACTGATTCAGTTGGACACGGAACACTTTATGCCCATGCTTGATGGGTCAGGAGAATTTTTTGTGGAACAAAGTGAGAAGGGCTGCTTACTTTAATTAAGAGCAGCAGTTCACTATGTGTCTTTTGTTTGATTTCCGACTGAATTCAATTTAATCGAAATAGAGCAGCATGCTTTGTCAGTTGTGATTAAGTTTTGGTGACTGAGGCTGCCCATCGCACAATTTGGAGCGGCTGGAGACTTTGATGAGCAAGAGTCTTCATTGGAGGGAGGCTGTGGTCTTTGCTTTGGCCACGATGAGGGCAATAATAAGGACCACGCCGGACAAAGACCATGAAATTCTGGTCGGACTTTACTGCGCCCTGGTCAGAGAGAATAATCAATTGTTGTAGTTTTGTCCTGGATGGGCTGATTTGTTTGTGAACGCTTGGTGGGGTACTAGTAGTGTTAGTCTTGAACTGCGAATTGTTTGCAGAAGAATCAGTTTAATAAGCAATATACCAATCTAGTTTGAGTCAGTCAATGCTTGAGGTGAGACGGGCATGATGCAGT
>CAXAMN010023217.1:905200-941648 GCA_963970005.1 Durusdinium trenchii | reverse complement strand
ACTCCCACGGAGATAAAAACCACACTCTTGGATCTGTACCTCTCCAACCATATACTTCTGAAAACTTGATGGTCGAACTGTGTGGGTTGGAAGGCTTTACTCTTTGACGGGTTTCTGTGAAATTATCGAGGATGCTTAGCCATTCTGTGCCTACAAAGGGGACTACGGGAAAACTACGAATGCACTCTGCAGAGGTTGGTTCGGTGGAGGTGGCGAAACCGGCCAACATGAATTCTTCGGTCATGGGCCGGGTGGAGCAACGAAATTCAAGGTCCCCAAGCACTCGATGTGCGACTTTCCGCTGCTGCGCGGCTGGGTCGTCTGCGGCAGCGGTTTCTAAGAAATGCAACTGTTTGGCTGCATGCTGTAACTCTTTCCGACCCAATGGTTGGGGCTTTTGCAAGTAGCCTGTGAAGTATCGTGTGGAACGGCGAGCTGCTTGTGCCATGGCGCGTTGTAGCTTCCGGAGCAAATTGTGTGCGAGACATCCGCGGGCACACTCTGCGTCATGGGAGGCAGCAGTCAGAGGAACTCGAAAGTTCACCGCAGTGTGCGAGTTGCCAAACAACATGAGCGTAAAGGCATACATTGTGCCGGACAACCAAGGATCTTCTCGCTTATCCAAAATTGTACCTAAAGCATTTCTCCGGCCAGCAGTACTCAATCCAAATTTCCGAGCATTGCCTCGGCATATGACTCGACCGCGGTCGTTCTGCACCTTCGGGAAGCTATGCTTACACTTATTGGGAGCATTTTTCTTGCGGCAAGCACTGATCGGTAACCGACACTTTTGCACAATGCTATAAGGATGCCAATGTATCTGCTGATGGCTCACTTTGCTTTGTGCGACACGGCGGTAGGTCTCGATGAATGTTTGGGCTTCTTGCACTGCTCGGGTAGCCGCCATGTCATCCAACCAAGGGCTCTTTGCGTCATCTGTTTGGATGAAGTTTGGCCAATGGCAAAGAAAATCGTGCTTTTCGTGGCTGTTGTGCTCGTTCCAGGCGGCTTCTAGTTCTGCTTGCTGTGCATTGTGGAAATTGTAGTCAGGATGAGTTTCTGGATGTATCCATGTGAGAAAGTGTTTCACGTCGTCGAACTCGATAGTTCGGTTGTTCAATTTCTCCGCGAGTTCGTGGAGCGGTTGCTGCCAAATGGATGCACTGTAGACGTTGCAGTGAAAGTGCGGAGTCGAATTTGTTTGATATTCGATGGCGCCACAGAGGCCGCGCACGAGGCCGAACAACCCCCCGGTGACATGGCAGCCGTTCCCGCTGGCATCCCGGCAGTCACAGGCGGGACAACGAAAGCACATGCGAACGCCGAGCAGCTTTGCGAAAATGCAACGAACAATGGTTTGGAAGCTGAGAACTACGGCCCACGGGTCTCTGGCTGTCAGTTGCCGTCTGGTATCATAGGGGGGGGACGAACATGGTTGCATTGGCGGATTCCCATATTTCTGGGCAGGTCCGCTTTCCGAAGACCGTGCTGCCTGGGTCGGCTTGTCGGTATCGAGAGAATTTGATGTACAGCGCATTGTGGTGTGAGGTGGGTGAAATTGTGATGAAAAGAGGTTCTCCCAGCTCTACTCTGGCTCCAAAGAGAAATCGACCGATGCGACGGCGAGATTCTATGGTTCCGGGCATATTTCTCTGCATGCTGCGAACGTCTTGCAAAAGGTGGTGCTCTTCTGACGTCAAGCCTTTGGCGTAGGGCAACTTTCTAGTATCAAAGTGTATGGGTTTGTATTGACCACTAGCGGTTAAGTACGTACCACTGCGCAACTTGCTATAGAGCCCTTTTGCCGCTTCCACCCACGAAGCGGTAGGGGTTGCTTGAACGCAGTCTCTTTGGCTTGGTCTTTTTCGCCAGAGAATGCCATTGCAGACTGATTGCCATTTGAACGTCAGCCGTCGCAAACCAGGTACGAAGTCCCAGGAGTTACGAATAGAGCTCTCAACACGGCCGGCCAACAACTTCAAGTGCGCCAGAGGATGTAAGTTTGGCGCATGTACTGGGCGTCGAGGTCTGGTTTTGTGGGGAAAATCTGGGCCACTGACAGGTGCTGGAAGGCTGAATGGGAATGCCCATGGTAGAAAATCGTTTTGCCATTGATCCCAAAAAGTATGCCCGGTTTCGACCGTGACTTGATCGGCAGCGTGTGCAAGTTCTTGTAACCTTTCTAGATCTGGCTCCCTCCAGTCGGAAGTTGCGTAGTCTTGGGATAGGACGTTTGGTCGATGCACTCCCGTGAAAGCTTGGCCATCCAGCGCTGCGGCCGCCGCCGTTTCTGGCGTCGCATGCTTCTGCGGCGGCGCATCTCGGCTGGTTGGCGAGTGCATGCTTGCGGACAAGGTTTTTGCAGTACCTACCGCTGCAACGGACACGACCGGTGGGACGTATTTTTCGACGGTTGTCGTCCGAGTTTGACTGTTCGTTTTCTCTGACCCCTCGACCTCGACGACGGCAATGCACGGGGTGTCGTCGGCTGCGACAACAATCGACGCGCCCCGAGCGATGCTCTGGGCGTTGTCGGAGGCCACAACTGAGAGCTTGGTTGGTGTGCTGGAGACTGGGGTGCGTGCAAGGTCGCCACTTGCAGTGTCTACGGCTACCTTTGACAGCTTTGCGTCGGGACGCGCCGCTGCAACGGGCTTTGAAGCTTGGCCACTGTGCCGCGCACTTGCTGGTGGGCTTTGCTTTGGCGCTGCCGGACGCGAGCGCGAAGACTGGGTGGGTCGCGCTTTCGGACTTGCTTGGGCCGACGAGAGTGGCGCGGCCACAGGCACGTCTTCGGGAATGGCTTCCCCGAGCGGCATTGTCTCTTCCGTGCCATATATCTGTGTGACACGTTGTTTCACTTCTTCTTTTGCTTTCTCCGGGGAGATGTGATTGTCACACATTGGATGCTGCAAGTCGATCAAATGCTGCAACAATGCAACGACCACCCAGGGTCGGATCCGTGCGCCGGCCACCCACTCTATCGCCTCATTGTGAAGCATGCCTTTCACAGTAATCTTGACGAATTGTTGCATGACTTTGGGCTCGTGCGGCAACTTTGTCCACGGCATGCGAGTGTTTGCTTCTGGAGCGAACGCTGCCAAGACTTCTTCCCAAGGTAAGCTAAACGAAGAAACATTACCTCGAACGGCAGTTCGATGCTCCGCGCGGTGGAGGGTTTCTTCCACCAGGTGCCCTCTGTCTGCTTCGACATAGTAAGTGACGACGGACGTCCACAGTGGGCTAGCGGCGGCTGCTTCTATCCACCGCACTTTGTGTTTGTATAACAACTCTGTGGGGTAGCCGTACCAGTTGTCATTGGCTAGAGCTTGTGGAACTGCAAGAACACGTTGGTCGAACATCTGCACCAGGCATTGGTGACAGATAGGAAGCTCACATGTTTCGCAAAGCTGCCCATTACCTACATCACAAGCTGTGCAGCGCAAGTCTTCTGGGCAACGCACAATCTTTTGGCCATTGTGTAGAGAGGCAGGCAAAAGGCGTGACCATTCATGTGCGTCAAAGCGGTCACGGACGCAAGCACTGGTGGCGTACTGCTTCATATATGTATCCAAATTCCAGTTGCAGGTGAAGCTTTCTAGAGACAGGGAGCCGAACAACTCCGCGGCGGACAAATAGGCAATGTCCCCAGCATCACCTCCGGCATGGATGCCTGCGCAACATGCACATATCAAGGCTTCGCACGACGTCTCCTGCAATTCTTTCTGCAGTCGTCGCAGGGTTCGACGATCCACACTCCAACCGACCTGTGGCACTTGTTGATCTTCTTTCTGCAACAAGGCATTCACGTATTGGCTGGGAATTGCGAGCTCGGCCGAGCCTCCGGCTGCGCGATGCGCTGCCTCTTCGAAGACTGTGTGATGGTTTTCTTTCAGGTGCGCCCACAAGCACGTGGCAGCATTGCCGCAGCAGGCTCTGGCTGAGTATGACCAAGCAGTCTATGCGCCACACCTTTTCTTTTGACCAGTGGGGATGACATGGTTGCGCATCAGAAGCCCACTGGCAGCCGTCGAATGCACAATGCACTGCGGGATACACTAATCCAGAGTTTGAACCTAATGTTTGCAAGTCTTTGTCACTCAACACACATGGCAACAAAGGGTGCAACCGGAAGTGCGTAGCCAAGTGCTTGGCGCTGTCTATTGCGCGGTCCTCTATCGTCACCCAGCTTTTATGTGGTTCGACGACCGCTTCTAAGTCTGCGTCATTGGACCTTTCACTAGTTTCGGAGTCCCACGACAGCACGCTGTCCAAGTCCACGTCTGTGGCCGTTCCTTCGGATTCTTCCACTGCGGTGGACTGTGGCCAGACATCGTCTGCCCCCGTCTGCATGGTGGATCTTGTATCTGTGATTAGCTGTGCGTCAGTGGCTGCGGCTGCTGTCGCTGGATGCGGGGCCACATTGTCTTCCTGTTCGATGGCTCCGTCACAGCTCACAAACTCCTCGTGCTTGCAGGAGCTATGTTCCGCACAACTTGGCTGCAAGTGCTGCGCGATGCGCACGCCGGTCCGGCGACGTCGCGCTGGTCGGGCAGAGCCCTGGCACACGCCGTGTGTGGTAGGCCTGTCGATCTCACCGTCGAGCTCCGCCGTGCTTCCTCTGCGTGAGCGATGCTCTTGCGGCGAACTTTGCGGCGGCTCGCACGGCGGCGGCAAGGGTGGCAGAGGCGTCTCTAGAGTGTCCGCTGCCCGCTGCAAGACGGCGTCAGCTCCGGCACGTTTCCACTCCAGTGTCCAGGTGGTGTCCGGAAACGGCGGCCGCAGCGACGCAGATCTGTCCACTATGTCGTAATGGCCGGTGACGCCGATTTGGCGGTGCAGAAGTTCTAACACTTGTGGATGTTCTTGTAGTCTTGCATGGGCTTCTTGGTCGCTAACAATTGCTTGGTCTCGCACCCACAGGTTCTGGTCCACGTCCTGACTCCAAATCAAGCAGTCAAAATCAAATGTCTCTGCGAGCGCCCACAGTTCGACGAAAGACCCATGGTGGATGGAGTCCAAGGCACGCGGTTTCTGTAGCACTGCAATTAGTTTACTCAAAAGCACAATCTCCGAATTCGTGAGATCTGCTGTTCTCAGGTTGGATTTGTGCGCACGCAGAAGATACTGCTTATGCAATTCCAGTTCTCGATCATCAAAGGGCACGCACGCAAGCTGAACTTCTTCTGCCTTTGGACCATATTTCTGATTGCACAACCACTCCAACGCCTGCAGGTATAATTCCGCAGCTTGCGTTATCGACCACGTTTTCCAATTGCTGCAGTGCCGACTTACGGCGTGAAAGAAGCACCATCCGTCACCGGGCACTTTGGTAACGTCGCATCCGATCCGAGCTTGTGCCAGCAAATCCAAGTCAATGACTTCTTCTGCGGACTGGTTGTGCGCCGGGTTGTGTTCTGACGTCGACAAAGCACACTGTGTAACATTAGCTTCATTTTCATTTTTCTGCTTCTTCCAAGGTGTTGGGATCGAAGTCTGAGGTTTCGTGCTTGGGTAAGTGCTTGAGCAAGCTGCATTATCCACACCTTTCTTTTCTGTCGTCCTCCTTTTTGCTGGGTGCATCGTATTCCCATGCAGTGCCCGCATCAATTGATTGCGGAGCTTGCGAGCGACGCACCACATGTTGTTGGCTTTAGAAGTGTCGTTGTAGCCTACGGTATGAACACAGTGTATGGTGCCGGGACTCAAAACCACCAACACCGCCAACAACACTTGCATCCTATGCAGAGGCTGTGTCTGCCGCCGCCGTGCTTTCAAGCGCGTTCTGCCTGCGACGCGGGCTTTCTTGATCCAACCCGTCGGACACCGACCTTTTGCCAGAGCTCGCAGTGCTTGGCACGCAAAGACACAAGTGCAGAAGTGGACTACAAACACTGGGTTTATTCGATTAGTATTAGCACTTACAAACGCAGACACTAGAGCTATGCCCCAGGTGAGCATCGTGTATCGGTCCGGAATTCTGCGGGTCCAGTGTGTGCGCTTGTTATCTGCTTGACTTGCTCTGCCGGATTTGGTGGGCCGGCCATGGCACCCGCCTCGGCAAAGGTTGCGTCTGCATCCTTCGACTAGACTGATCCTCCAAACTGTCGAGCAGCGCATGGCAAAACTTATGTCTTGTTCACTGACGAGTTTATTTGCTACCACGCACCACTTTGTCATAGCTGCACTAACAAACGCAGGCAGGAACGTCATGCTGCGGGTGAGCGCAGTGATTCTGTAGGTCGATTGTGTGTGCAGGTTGCCTGCGTGCACTGCTAGGCTGGATGTGGTGGGTCGGACATCGCAGCTTTGTCGACGACGAAGCCGTGTGGGCGAGTCGCCGAAAGCAACCGTGCAAAACATCCAGCACCACGTGGCAAAACTTGCTGCTCGTTCACGAACGAGTCGATTTGCAGCCACATACCACTTTCTCATGGTTGTCCTCTTTGGGTCCATGAGCGACAGCGACGTGAGGTTGTGACTGCTTGCGTTACTTTATTGTTTCCCTAGCTAGTCGCTCTGATAACTTTGCTGCCGTGACGTCTGGATCTCAGCAACCGTGATTGCGAGCTCGGTTACTTGTCGTGGACTTACCTTCTGTGGGATGGAAAAAACCTATGCGTGTCCTCCGTGTGAATGGCTGTTGTTGTGGCCTACATATACGTTCCCGCTTCGACACCGACTTATGTTGCTGTTGTTGCACCTAGCTTCTTGGTTTGGACTGAAACAGTGCAGCGACAACGAACAACGATGCGACAGTGCACACCTGCACTTGCAGGTTCGACGGTGTTTATGCTCACCCCTCACGTTTTGCTTCTCACCTTCGCTCCCTGTGTTTTTCTTTGGTTTACTTAACTGCCTGGTTTCAGTTTCAGTCAATTGTTCTCCTTCACTGTGCTTGTCCTATAAACATGTCGTCGCCACCTTCTCTGGAGCGGCGCTGCAAGCGTCCGGCTTCGCAGCTGCCGCTGGGCTTAGATCTTACGCTCAGGCGTATCAAGCCTCTTCCCCAACGCATCAGTCTCGACGCCGAGCGATGCTCTGCGTCGCCTCTCCAGCCAAACTCTCATACTACACTTACCACGAGCAACAAAAGCTGCTCTCTGCGGGGCGAACTCTTTCGCGGGAATTCTGGTACAGTCCAAACATGGCAGGGTTGCAGTCACAAGCCAGGCACGCCGCAAACGTGTCAGGCGTGCGGGCGACAATCATGTCAGGTGACCCGCAGACGCAATAAACTCGCCAGGCTGCCCTCCCTTCAAACATGCTCAACTCGCCGGCCTGTCCTCCATGCTGCGAAAGAGCGACGGCGTTCGTCGTCCAGCACCTGGCACACGGTTGGGGTGTCGGGTACGGGGTCACAGACTTTTGACACAAAACCAGCGCTGTCAGTTCTCTCCTGTCTCTCTTAAGCGAGCCATGCAGTCAGTGCAGTTCAGTCTCTCTTAAGCGAGCCACGGTGAGTCGCTCGCAGTCAGTTCTCTCCCGTCTCTCTAGCAGTCCGTTCTCTCCACTCCAGTCTGTACTAAGCGAGCCGGGCAAACGCAGATTCGGTAGATTGTGGTTTCGGGTGAAACGATCCAACCCTACCTACAAACGTGCCTCTTGCTCCGGAGCATACTTGTTATGGGTGATACTTTTGAATGAGGCTGTCTTTTGACACAACTAAACCAATCTATCCTCGCAGGTGATGGTCCATAGCGACTCGTCGATGTTCGGACCGATCGAGTCGTCGTGCGGGGTCGAGAAAACTATCTAGCCATTATACGTATGTTTTACTTTTCGGTATCTAGGTTAGTGATGGCTACTACTCACACTAGGAAGTTCTCGCTCAGAGCCGGAGGGAGTAAGAGAAAGAGAACGAGAGAGAAAAACAAAACGCTCTACGGCTTCACCTTCTGTGAACTCTACGGTTTTTGATTTCTCACCCTTTCCAACGACTACCGTCTGCAGATGCGACCTGGCTTCGCACGCTTTTGCTTACGGACTTTCGTAGGATGTGTCCAAGAAATGTTTTCAACCCGTTTGCTGGTGGCTCTGGTTAACGGAATCTGTTCTTTCCGCTAACCTCAGTTGCAACCTTGTGTCTGCCTGTGGTTGTCTTCGACGGCTCACCCGACCTTCGGTGCACTTACTGTGCACCCGGGCGGTCAGCCCCCTTCTTGCGAAGGATGCTGCCGGGACGCCCGAAGTCCCGGCCCCCGTCGTACACGAGGGTGGGAGAGCGATGCTCCCCCACAGCCTGATAGCAGGGATAGAGGACAAATGCCGCGATGGAAACAGAGACGGCCACAAACAGAGAGGGGAGAGGGAGAGACAGCGAGAGACAGAAAGAAAGTGAAAGACAAGGACAAAAAAAGAGAGAGAGACACAGAGAGAGATACCAGGACGAAGACAGAGACAGATACAGACAAAAAGGGAAAGGGAGAGAAAGAATCAAGAAGACAAAGCAAGAGCGACAGAGAAGAGAAAGTGCCGTGCCCTACACACACCCTCTGGATGCGGCTTTTTTGGATCTTAAGGTTGGGCTCTCTGTCTCTCTCTTTCTCTTTTTTTTGAGCCTTGGTGGGGTCTATACTGACCAAAGTTTGGCCATCTGGTGCGCATCTTAGCACTAGGTTGGGCCCAGTTGGGCCCACGTGGTGTATGTTCAGCACATCTTAAACCCATGTTGAAACTATGTTATACCTATGTTAGCATATGTTGGCATATGTTCTCCTGGGGGCCTATGTTGCCGTACGTTGGCGTACGTTGGCCCCATGTTGCAAACGGGGCACCGGCCCTGCACATATCCCACCCCCAAATAGGCCGGCGCCCGGCTGTCAGGCGTAAGCCTCATAAATAAATTCTTTACTGCGGATTGAATTGCAAGAACTGCTTTTCACACATGTTGTTTTTTTTAGCTGGCGGCGATGTCGTTGGAGCTGCCGAATGGCAGCTCTAGCAAATTGGCTCAGCTCCAAACCACCTAGCTCTGCTCTACAACGTTCTTTATTGGACTTGGGTCTACTCTGAAACCATTGGTTTAAAAGTTACCATACAATTCCGACCAACAACTTCAACTTCAATCAGTTCTCTGGAACGTCTAAGAAGCCAGGAGGAAACCCAGAGGAGGCCAAGTCGGTCCAAGTCTGACTTTGGCCTTCCCCAAGAAAGACTCAGAAAAGAGGACCCTCAGTTTGCGGTCCGGGCTTTGTGGTCCGGGCTTTGACCAATTCGCCTGACTACAAAGTGCAACAGGGCTTCAATTGCAACGACAATGTTTCTCCCTTCAGGGTGAGGGCAACACATCTCTCCCAATCAGGTGCAGGGCAGCAAATGCTTTCAGGTTGTAAACTTCAAGTTCTGAGCCTGGGACAAATCACCACCCCATATTCTTTTACAAACGGATGTGCAAGTTGATAAAATTCGTATAACCCCAACACACTTCCCAACACCTCCCTAAAAGTCCAAGGTCTATAATTATTGGCACCACCCATGCACAGGAATTCCTGTTCCGGTCACCAAAAGACTATTCTTCAATTAGTCATGGGCCAGCAGTGTATCCTAACAAAATTATTTTCCAAACACTCCATGTGTGGAATGGTTGCCTTCTTCAGTGCCATACACGGGGTCAACGTAAGTATCCATTCCATGCAAGGATGGTCCATATATGGTAAGCAACTAATTTAGTTTCATCACAGCGATGATTCCCACCATGAAAACTAACACTTCCAGCCATGAAATTCACCATTGCCCCCATAAATGGACCAATATGACCAATGTAACCGCATTCAATTCAATAACACTCCATGGGACTGCCATATATGCCTACATCGACCCCCCAAAACACCAGCCCAACTGATCGGCAGTCCTAAGAAAGTCCCAGAAGGGTCGCGTCTGGGAATTGAAGAGAACGAAGACCAAAGATGGAAGAAGACATCAACACTTCCCAACTGATCGGCAGTCCTATGGCATACATGGAGCGTTTGGGATTTAATTTGATGTTCCCCCCCCCTCCTTGGGACATTCACCATTCCCACCGTCCGGTTCGGATTCCCACCGTGGCCCGTACCGCTTCGACCCACTCCGACGCCTCTTCACCAAGCGTCAATGACCACGCAGCCGAAGCTCCACAGGTCGGCGGCGCGCCCGTACCGCGCGTGCGCCAGCACCTGCGCGGTCTCGTTACGAAAGCCCGAAGGAACCGGGGAGTCGAGATGCCGGTGCTTAAGCTAGAAAACCCATTTTTTACACTCTGACGAACACATCACGTGGTGGAAGTGGCTGGCACCCCTTGTTGGTAAAGGAAAGTAGTCTTCCAAAGGACAATTTTCCACTTCCATGTTAGTGAGTCAGAGGGTAAGTCCAGGGCGTACATTTCAGTAACAAGTGGAAGGATCCAAATCTTCGGAAGTTACGAAAGATCTTTCACTACAAAATCAGCTTTAAATTGTCAAACGGAAGGATCGGGGTCTGGCAGAATACCCCCTTACACACTGTCCCACAATCGGGCATTCCTTGGATTCAGCTTTGGCCTCTATATCGTCCACGTTGTATCCAAGCCGTCCAAGCCTTTCGTAGTACGAAAAAGGGCGGTACTCGCCAACTGACTTGCTGGCAGACTCTTTGATCAACCTCTCAGACATCTTGCGCACCAGCAATGCCCGCACTTGCTTGTAGCGGAGCCCATCAGTTGCCGCCTTGAGTTCCACGCACTTCTTCCAGAACCCGACTTGTGCGTCAGGATGCATGAGGTCAAACTGCTCCCCTTTGAGCAACCTCTTCTGCTGCACTCCTGTGAAGTAGCCCTGCTGGAAGGTGGCAGTGGAGTCGAACCAATGTTCAGGGCAGTATAATAAAGCCGGGTGGCCAAGAACATCTCTAAAAGGCAAGTTCCAAGCAGAACAGTCTTCCAAGCAGCACATTCTCATACTTCCGGTCTCCACCACCGAAAATCAATGAGACAGCTACTTTCAGCTTCCTGTGTTTGGGATTTGCCCTCTCGGACCCTTTTATTCTTCTCATCCTTTGTTTTGGCGTCAGCCAGGGCCTCATGTTTCGGTTCCGGCGTCTTTGAAGCTGTATGCCCCTTGCCTTTAAACATCTTGATCTGAAAACTTGAGCCGTAGCCATTTATACATCCTTCGTGTTCAAAGGGCTTCATGAGTCTTTTCCGAGTCACGAACAAGCAGGACCCTATAGGGCTCCAAATGCCTTCTCAAAAGGTACACCCAGCCCAAACACCGTCTCAGAATGTTCTTGGAGCCCTTTATCCAAACACACCATGGGACTGTCATATATGTCGATCAGTTGGTGTGGTGCCAGGGGGGTCAATTGATCGGCAGTCCTATGGCAGTCCCATGGAGTGTTTGGATATAGGACTCCAGAAAACCACCCACCGAATCGAATCGACTCTTCAGGCGCCTCAGGAGCCATCCAGGGAATGGAGCCCCGGATGGTGTGCCTCGGCTCCGTCGCGACTTCGGGACGGGGGGGCAAAAGCGAACCACGTCGGCAGGGGGTCTTGCTTGGTATCACCTATGGGGAACTCATGTACATAGCCTGGAAGTCAAGTCGGTCATTTTTGTAATGGGAACGATCTGGTTTTGTAGTAAAGCCCTAGTAAAACAGCTGGTGGTTCGGAATTCAGGCTATTAAAACATATTAAAACAATGGTAATTCAACTTCTAGGGCATAGGTAAAGCCAAGCACCAGCAAAAGTATAGTGTTCTTTCACAGGAGTTGTGTGCAAGCAACAGGAGTTCTAGCATGTTCGATTCTAATTAGTAACTTGTGTACAGCACCACCCAAGCACAATCCATTCTCAGTTGATCCAAGAACCGCAGTGTTTCCTCCATTTCTGGGAAAGACTGAGTCTGGTCCACCTCCCCCCTCTTGGCCATACCTCCCAACTGATTCCAAACTGTAGATCCTCAAGGTTTCGTCCTCCATTAACTTTCGATCCACTCTTCTGACTCTTCTCCTTCGTCTCTCCGCGGAGAGCATCTGACCAGTGACCGTCCCCGAACCCGGCCGCGGCGCGTCAGCGTCTCGTCCGTCCGCTTGGAGCAACCGAAGTCCGCGAGCTTCACGATGTCGCCTGTGGACGGGCGTCGTCGCTCGCCCCGCTGAAGCGAAGGGAAGCGACGCCCGCTGAGCATCCGAAGTTCGGACACCCTGGGATTCGTGGCCAAGCATTGTTTTTATAATGCCCAAACACTCCATGGGACTGCCATATATGCCTATAATTGCCTATACATTGACCCCCCAAATCACACCAATGTAGGCAAATATGGCAGTCCCATGGAGTGTGTGGGATGGTCTGAATGCCAAAGAACCGGCTGTTTTACTAAAAGGGTCTTTACACTTACACCACCAGGTCAACCATTTTCATGGTCTTTGAAGGCTAGGGGGGGGTCAGATTCAAGGATTTGCTCAAAGGCACCACTTTCAGGTCACTTTTCGGTGTATCCAGTTCAGGACAGGCCAAACTCACCAGGAAAAATACAGCGGCATTGAAGCTGCTTCACTTGCAAGACGGTTCACCAGCCACGGGTGGCCGTGGCGTGGCATCACATCATAATCTTCACTACCTGAATCCATTGGTTTTCATGAGCTTTCACAAAAAAAGGAACTGGTGGCTGGCTCAGTGTCCCAAAAGAGACCTGAGGCATCTGTCTGTCCAAGTAAGTGATAGAGGAGGTCGATTCGCCAGAAAAGGGTCAGCTGCTGAACGCTCCGTCTCTGAGACAAAAACACACGCGCGTAAATAACAAGAAAAGGAAGAGCAAACCAAAAGGTGGAATAAGAAATCCACACTTCCCAAACAGGTGGAATAGGTTAACCACCTGAAACAGGTTCCTACATAGGTTAACCTCCCGACCTCCTTGAATGGTCCCAATCTTGGCGACCGGGTGGTCAGAAGTCAGTTTCTGGCTGCGGAATGGCTCAAGCTAAGTGTGACCGTGATCCCATACCAAACCCACACACTCACCAACACTCTATGTTCAGCCCTGAAAGCAGCCCAATAACCATATTATATAGATCTTGTCCAAGCCTTGCAAGCCTCACATGACCCTTACTTCGACTACTGTGTCTGCTGTACACCAATTTTCTGAGGTACCAACGGGGGCCGAGAAGCAAATCCACTGCACCTGTCACCCATCACGTCCGCCACCCCAAAAAAAGACCCCGGCCGTCGCCGATCAGGATGTTGCTGCCCTTGATGTCCTTAGATCAATGTGAGGTTAGTCAACAGACACAGATCATGGTCCTACAAGAAGAGCCGTTGGTAGACGGAATATTCCGGGAAAACGTAGGAAGTGAGAAGCAACATTTCCTCGAGATCCCTTTCACATTCCCCTATGTCTCAATAGTCCTAGTAGATTTCAAGATCGAACCAAAACAGCTAAATCAGTCCAAACAGGCACCTCCTGGCAGAAAAAAACACAGCTTCAAGAGGCTCTTAGGCCCATACAAAATAGAAAAAGCAACCGCCAAGTCACAAAGCCATTTCAGATTTCTTGCTCTATGGCTAGTAGAGGTCAACTAAACAATACTAAAAAACAGATCACCCAACATCGAGGTCAACCTTCCTGCAGGTCATCCTGTCTGGGTGTCCAATGGACTACCCTACATTGCTAGACTGGACCTCCATTGAGCACCCATTGGATGATCCGATGATCCTAGTCTATCCCAAACACTCCATGCCTCCGGCAAGGGCAACCGGATTGCTGGAAAAGTGATGGGCAAAGAACACGGCCCACATTGAATCATCGGAGTATCTAGGGTATACCTGGGGTATATCCCATTCCCTGGGCCGTTGGTGAGAGTCTTTCTCTAAAATTGTGATGATCGTTTACCAACTGTTCAAGAGAAGGACCCCAGGATTCCTGGACCACTACTCTCCCTGGAACTCACATATGGAAGTGGAAAGCCACCACCAGTTTGTAGTGGATTTCATGGTCTTCCGAACTCGGGGCCATGCCATCCACGTAACCATGTTAGTTCCAGGGAGTGTATTGGTTGAATGGTTCGAATATGTTCGAATCCCCGAACAGCCGTGGTTTTGACTAAGGACAACCATTTGTGCAATGGTCTTGGGTGGCTATAGGGTGACTCCTTTTTGTTACCCGCAACATGTTTAGGAAGGCTTGCCAACTTGCCTCCCCAGGAAAGGAGGAGTGTTTCTTGCAGGAGTGCAACATCACTTATTATATAGCTGCGCATTTCTTGGCGCTCGAACCGAGCTTTCACTGTTTTTTTTTGTGGTTTGGCCAATGGATCCAGACACGACACATGGGACTGCCATGTATGCCGATCAGTTGGGGTGGTGCCAGGGGGGTCTGTCTGGGGCGGCATCTATGGCAGTCCCATGGAGTGTTTGGGAATGGATCCATAGGTAACATCATGGAATTCAGCAAACACTGATGGCCGCCCCATGACTGGCCGCTCTTGAAAGGGTGGTGAACGCGGTGAGCCGTCAAAGAAGGGATCGCCTCCATTGACCCTATCAAAACCATGAACAAAAACACATCACCCCCTAATTACATCATGATCCGCCCACAAAAGATCTTGCCGAAGTCACCTCCCATGGACTTCCTGGGGAACATACACACCTCCTTTCCTGCCCTTGAAGCGATTCGGACCCCATTCGACCCACCGTCCCGACCGGTGGATCACTGCCCAAGGGCTCGATGGATCACCGCCGGCTCGCGGGAGTGCAAGTACTCCAGGCCGGCCTCTCTTTTTGGCCATGAAGTGCCGAGGGGTAGCCTAGCATAGGCCCTAACATAGGGGGGGGGCACTAGGGGGTCCATAGGCCTATCATAGGGGGGGTAGGCTAGGTGAAGGGAAGCCCTATCATGGGACTTCTGTGTGCTCTTTTTGGACATGTGTCTCCACCAGCAGTCACGTTCGACGGGGTGCTCTCCATGGCGGTGAGGAGTGCCCCTGTCACATCCACGAGCCCTGGCTGGGACGAGTCACACCACCGACATGTGACTCCTGGCAGAAGGGTTTGATGTTCTGCTCTTTTTTTTTGAGGGGGGAGAGGATGGATGGATGGATGGATGGATGAATGGATGGGCTCAAGAGGAGAGCTATGCTATGAGCTTCCAGGAATCTCGAGCAATTTGTCTTGATGAACTCGTTGCCACTGAGTTGAAACCCACTTTCTAACTTTATTAACACACTCAGTGGAAAATATGAGTTTTCACCTTTGCCACTAATTCCCTGGCAGGACACGCCCAAAACAAGACCCGCCTGAAAACCGCCCCTCTCCAAACATCCAAATCCTCAAACAGCTAACTCCCTCACTTTCCCTGGAAAATTCCGGCTAACCTTTTTGCAACTGTTCATCATTGTTCATCCTTCTTTGTGGGGTGTCCCTGCATGTATTTTTCCTGCAGGTGATACACTCTGACTCAGTGACATGGAAGTGGATGGCATGGTCCCGTGGAAGACTACTTTCCTTTACAAACAGGGGGGTGCCATCCACTTCCATGCAAAATGAGTCGGAGTGTAGTTCCCTCATCTCCACCTCTCGGCACTCCCCGCATTCTCCCCGCGATCTTCATGCGCACACTCCGCTCGGCTCCGCTGGGCTCGGCACCAGCGTCTGCTTGGCGTAGGAGGCCATCAAGCTCTCCGCGAAGGCGCCAAAGTCGTTCAGCGCCTCCGTCGCCGCGTCGGGGCTTTCTCCGCGGACGCAGCGTCGACGTCCGATTCGACCGCGGACCGTCGGGAGACGTCGGGATGAGACGCACGAGAGGGGACCGGTCGTCTGTGACGGAAGGTGAAGGGGAAGTTCAAAGATGCGAACGGCGGCCAGTTCAATCCCATACACGACCCGTCTGGGACTGCCATGTATGCCGATCAGGCCAGGGGTGGTGGGCGGCATCTATGGCAGTCCCATGGAGTGTATGGGAATGGATCCATGGGTAACATCATGGAATTCAGCAAACACTGATGGCCGCCCCATGACTGGCCACATTGCACCACCGATGTTGGGGGTCTGTGCCATGTACTCCTCTCAATCCCTATAACCCAGACGCGACCCGGACCGTGGGGCTGCTGAGAATCGGACTCGGCCGTTTCGAGTTTCGGGCGTTCGGGGTGGTTGACTGGGGGGGGTCTGGCTGCTTCTCGGCAGTCCGCCCTGGCAGTCCCAGACGGGTCGCGTCTGGGTTACAATGGGTCGTAGGGAATGACCTTCTGAGATGTTTGAGGTGGCAGGTGGCCAATGGCTACCGATGTTTTTGGAGGTGCCATTGAAGCCTTTGAAGCCCGATTGGGATATCCAGCTCCTCCCAAATGATCCTTTGCGGCTCAAGTACTGGCCGAAGTGACATCCAGGAGGCAAGCGAATTCAATTTGCCAAAGCTTTAGAACAATAGAATGAATAGTCCGGATGAAGATTGCTAAAAAGAGACGACATATAAAAACCATAATTTAGATTTATGCTAATTATTAATATCAATATCTTTATCTATGTTCATTGAGATCCCTTGTGTGGAGATAGTCCATCTCTGCAAGGCCAAACATGAAGCCGACAGGGTTGCAAAGTGCTTTGGTTTTCGGGGTTTTGCGGTCCAGGAAGCCGGAAACAACAGAACAACTGCCCGAGAAAAGGACAAATCCTTCCCATACACTCCATGGGACTATCATAGGACTGCCGCCCCAAACAGACCCCTCTGGCACCACCCCAACTGATCGGCATATATGGCAGTCCCATGCAGTGTATGGGCTTGATAGGGGTGAGAGAAAGCCTCGATAAGCATTACCCGATCAGCTAAAACCAGGTTTTGGGAGGCCATGATGCTGAAGGTGGAGCACATGGAGTGTCCAAAGTACGGGTTACATGGAGGATAAAGAGGTCCAAAAACCTTCAAATCAACAATGATTCAGGGCACCATTGGGTACCAAACAGCACCCATCCACCTTCTTTTTGGTCCTTTGGCACATCTCATCTCTGGTGCTTTTCCTTCTACTGCTTCTGGCTACGGCCTTCGAGTAGTGGGATGCTTCGAGCTCTGCCTCGCTGTGGTCCTTTGGCTTGACGTAGACGTTCCCTCCGACTCCGTTGACCAGGCACCGGGGGCTCGCGGATGCTGGGGTTTCATCCAGTTGCTGAGACAAATAGCTCGAATCCACTACAGTACTCTCTTTTTTGGACTATATATTTCTTTGAACTCGTTGGCTTTGCCGCCTTCACCCGCTCCTTCCCTTGCTTCTTCCTGATTCCGCCATCTGTCCGTGGATTCGGCACTGCGCCACTACTGACTCCTCTGCTATCAGCCACCCCGGGGTAGGGCACCTTCGCCTCGAAGATCGGCCGGCCTTCTCGGTGAAGTAGCCGCCGCAAACGATCTTCTTCCCCTTAGGTCTGAGCTGCACTTGCCACTTTTTGCTGCTCTTGTCGCAGATCACACCAGCACCTCACTGGTAAAGTTGTCCACGGGCTTCGGCTCTTTGAGGACGCCCTGCTTCACCAGCTCTGCTGGGAAGGCCTTGGCCGCCTCCAGCGCGGCGGCGTCGGCTTCTGCCATTCTTGTCAAAGGTCGGGTAGTTGGTCTGCCATGTCCGCAAAGTGTTGTGCCACACCACACCTGGAACCCCACTCTGCTTCCCAGAAAAGGGCGCCTCCTGAAGGCAAGTTGGTTTCTCTGATGACGCAGGGCCGACGCAGGGCCGACGCACCCAGCTGTAGCTGCAGCTGCGGCTTCCGAAAGACGATGTCCTCCATCTGCTTCACCTCTTCCTGTGCCTGGCTGATCCCCAACATCGAACCCCGCCGCCGCCGCTGGAGGATGCCAAACACCGCCGCTGCAGGACGGTGATGTCCCAAGCTGCAGGACGGTGCCGACTCCTGGAGCAACGAAAAGGGACGAAACGAATTAAGCATGTCATACACCGTTTCTGCAACATCTCCCAACTCAAAACAAACGCAAAGTTGCAATTATAGCTTATTACTACCAATATATATGATTGCACACACCAGTACACTCTCTGGCAGCAACATGCCTGTGCCAAAACTGCATACATCCCGTATATATGTAAGAAACTACTCCATAAAACTATAACACTAAACTACACTTTCAGTACCAATTAAAGAAAGGTTGACCTGGCATGACCTGGCTAGTTTTTGCTCCGTAGATTCTTTAGGAAACCAACTTAAATCCCTGGTGGGGCAGGAAGCCTAGTAAGCCTAGTACGATAGGGTATGAAACTACTGCTCTTCACAAGAAGGACATGTCATGACGCTTATATTAAAAGTTCTCGATATACGATCCTGAAGGACAAAGGCCGTGAAGGGAACCCGAATGGAACGCTCTCTTCGCCTCAGTGAGAAGTGCTGCGCCGATGGGCCGATCAAGCCGATCAGAGTCCATGGAGGTGAAGTTCATGACCCTACACCGACTTCGTCGTACCTCCTAAACGGTACGGTATGACTGGACCCGACCCTGGCACGCGGGCCCCCAGTCCCACCGAACCTCAGAAGATACGACTGGAGGCCAAACAGGTGACTGGGAACCGTCTGGAATCTATGACGCCTAGATTGACACCTTCTGAACCACTCCAAGGCAGAACATGGCGGTGGGTCGACCACCACGGACCGTCCTTCCGGTTGACCCATTGTGGACGATCCGAATGGACGGTGCTACCGGGGGTCAGCCTACCCGGGGGGTCAGCCGGGGGTCAACCTACCGGCCCTAGCCAGGCTAGGCAGTCCCAAACAGGTCGTGTTTGGAAACTCAGCCGCAACTAACTGAAGAACCGTTGAACATGGTACCTCGAGCGTTTGTCATGTCGTTGCTGTTATCCTGCTTGTTGGGCTGTTCCGTCGGTTTGTTGTCAAACACGACCTGTCTGGGACTGCCAATATATAGATCTACCGATAAGTTGGGGTGGGGTGGTTGATTTGGGGCACAGCTGTAGTCAACCATTCAACTGGACATGGCAAAAGGTGCTTGAAGAAATATCATACATGGATGGTCTGGGATAGGCACACCATCCAAAAATACATCCTGTCTGACGAGATTCTTTGCTCTGATTCTGGGCGGCGAGATGGGTGGCGACTCCTCATCGCTTTTCACCACTCTTCTTCTTCGAGTGCCCATCCTTGATCCAGATCAACCGACTCAGTCCGATCACTTAAGAGTCCCCAACGAACGACCGCCGACCGGGGCGTGTACTGAACCGGACCCCTTAAGCCCTTATATATAGTCTTGGTGGTCCCTAGGGCTCCTGGCCTATCTCCTCAGGTGACCAGTGGTATTCGACCCCCCTGGCACCCTGGCCCACCGGTCACCTCAGAAGGTAGGCCAGGAGCCCTCGGATGGTAGGCCAAGCTAAGCCCGTGTGGATTGCGGGGGGTCAGACTTCGGAGAGCCCAAACGAACAGTCACCAACGAACTGCAGACCGTGGTGGTCCAACTGCAGACCGAACGGCTCCCAAACGCTCCCTTTGGAGGGGTGCCCTGTCTGGAAGCCTAGTGCGGTAGTGTGGGGTAGTCCAGCCAGGACACCCCGACAGGAGGGTCCTGGTATTCTGCCTCGTTCTGCCAGGTGTCAGACGATGAACAGCTGCCAGCGACATGCAGGCACTTCTGATCAGGTAGGCACTGCTTGGTGCAAGGTCTTGTCCGGAGGACGGGTGGAGCAAAATCCATTGCCAAGCTGCTTTGAGCTTGCATGCCCACGTGGAAAAGGCTTTCCTCCTAAGTTGGAATATTAGTATTATAAGTGTCAGCGTCACCTCAACTCACTGCCCTTCAATTATTCCGTTCTCGCGATTTAAATTTGTCCTGGAAGCATCTATTCAATTCTTGTTACCTCAACTCACCGTCCTTCAACTCACTGATTTGTCCTGATCAAAAATCCCAAGCGCTGAGCAAGTTCCCAGGTGGTTGGGCTTGTTCCTGGGATGATGGTGGTTGCTTAGCTTGGCAGGTCTTGCTAAAAGGCACTTGGACACCTCCCAGTTCAGAGAACAAACAAATTTGAGATCAAAACACTGAAAGAAGTTTCCACCGTGCAGTTTGAGAAAAAAAACATCTACTTAAAGAAAGACACCCCTTTTACTCAAGAGGGGTTGTCAGATAACGCCGGAACAAACAAGGGCAAAAGCAACAACACAGAATGATCCTTGGGATATCTCATGGATTCACCTATACCCCAAACACTCCATGTATACCATATATGCCTACATTGACCCCCCCAAACCACCCCAATGTAAACAAGTATGGCAGTCCCATGGAGTGTCAGGATAATTACATGGATTTGCTTGAAGAACCTGGCACTCCGCCGGAGGGTCGCCTTTACTACCCTTCTCCTCATTCGTGCCGGTAGCACACCCCTTCTTCCCGGTCCATACAAGATCCCCCGGAATACGGACAGTATGGACCAACAAGCACCAGAACACCACCCCAAGTCCAGCGATTCGCAAAGGCAACCCCCGTGGTGAGCAAGTCAGCCAAGTCCCTTGCCAATAGCTCCGCTCGTTCGGCTCTCTCCGTTTGGTTTACACTCCGAGTCACTCGCATGGTGACGTGGAGTGAGTGCTGCCAGCTGTGTGGTATTTGGACCAAGGGGCATCCAAAATCGGCGGCGTGCCATTCATAGCCCAACCGCTCCATGTATGCCATATATGCCTACATTGGGGTGGTTTGAGGCGTCAATTGATCGGCATATATGGCAGTGCCATGGATTGTATGGGTAGGGCTCTAACTACCTCCGTTTCGGAGTGTCAAACCCGGAGACCCCGTTGGAAAACTTCCGTCGGAGCGCCCGCCGTCTCAGCAGCTGCTCCCCGAGCCAGCTGAACCCAGCTGAGCCGAGCCTGGGTGATGGAACCACCAGGGACGTGCTCCAAATACAAGTAGAGGCACGAGTCCATGTAGTCATGCCTCGAAGCGATGGATTGGCTGGAAGATGCAGTTCCACCGGTACTGGGATAGGCCCTAGAGAACATCTTCCCTATAGGCCCTATTGCTAGGTGAGGGGATTGACCCAGTTTGCGAAAACTCAGAATCAACTGAACCAGGTCACGCATGGGATCAAGAAAACACTTAGCAAACGCGCTAGTGGTTGAAGAGTTGAAGAGTTCCAAAATAGGATGCCACCTGAACTGTTCCATGCCCACACGCACAAATCTCAACAAAGTCATGCGCGCAAACGCTTGCCGCTTTGCTTTTGCATGGCACACAGGTCAACCCGCTTGGAAAAACAGTTCTAATCTGTAGATTGGCTTGAGAAAACTGGAGCCATTTAGAACTCCGTGTGTAGAGACGGAATCCCTTTGTTTGGGGAACGGCAACGAAAACCAAAACCACCCTCAAATTCTTGCTTCCCATCTAAATAAGACTCATAGGAGTGATCACAGCCTGGTCTTGAACAGTCCATTCCAATCCCAGACACTCCATGGGACTGCCATATATGCCGATCAGTTGGGGTGGTTTGAGGGGTCATGTAGGCATATATGGCAGTCCCATGGAGTGTATGGGAATTATATAGTTTACCCTGGAAGTCCTTCCGGTCCTTCCGACCAACTGAAACATGGTGGACCTTGTTTTGTAGCGCAACATCCTTAGCAAAACAGCTGGTTCTTCGGGATTCAGGTGGTTAAATCATTCCCATACACTCCATGGGACTGCCATATATGCCGATCAATTGACCCCTCAAACCACCCCAATGTAGGCATATATGGCAGTCCCATGGAGTGTATGGGATTGGCGGTTCGACTTCCAGGGAATATGAACATTCTTCCACCAAGTCTTCATCAAGCTAAGAGGCTTGGAGGACATCCCTTGACCGACCGTGGGCAACCGTGGAATCCCAGCAATTTGCATTCAAGCTGCCCCAAGTATTCCACGATGTGTTCGTGCTTCAAAGCTTTCCTTGAAACAATCCGCGCGCAAGTTGCTATGTGGATGCGGGTTGGCAAGGGCTGGGCGGCATACTAGCGCTTCTGTTGGCGGGAAAATGCCCGCACCTCAAAATCCCAAGTACTATCCGCCTGTTCCGCAAGAGAAGCGTTCTAACCGTTGGCCAAGGGTAACCACAATCCAGTCTCGGCATCGTCTTTTTGGATTTGCTATCCAGAAACCGGGAACAATATAACACATATTCACCATGAAGCGAATTATCCATATAGGGAAATATAATGAAATATAGATCCAATCTCACGACGTAAATCACCTTAAGCAAAAACAAGGTCTTCCATCACTTCTAGGAATTCAGACTTCGTAACCATGACTTGAACCACTTGCAGCCTCTCCCTTCAAAAAGTCATGATTAGAGCATGCAACAAAAAAAGTCCAACACAGCATGTCTGGCATACCTACATTGGCTGGTTAGACACGTCTATCTTCCGGTCCGTATAACATATATATACCTAGATCTTCATTTGTCAATCATTTCCGCCTCACTCTATTTAGGCTCTAAGAACGCCTAAGCTGCAGCCTCCAGGGTTGAAAACACCGAGACACAACTACATATGTGCATTCTTACATGAGGAGGCAAAGCCATGAACAAACTTTTGAGAAAACAATCGCTTGCCACCTGAATGCCAGTGCCCGATCTAAGTGATTGACAAGTATATCACTCACTCCCCGCCAAAAGGCTCCCAACTACTGATTGTGGTGACGGGGAACGGGTAAGAACGCCTTCGCAAAAGGATATTAAGCAACGCATCAATGCATAGAAACACTAAGCAACATGCTAGCTGCTAGTGAAGCATCAGGTGAATTCCTGATATATACAAATGATGTTCATCGCTGTGGAAATTCCTGGAAATTCCTGGAACCAGTGGTGGCTGGATCCTTTGTTGACACCACAAGGAGAGGAACGCCATGAGTGGACAAGAACACCTAAGCACGGACGACCAAGGCGCCTTTACCTATCATAGGCAGAAACTTCTGCCCAAGAAGAAGTTCCAAATCGATATACCCCCATGGATATGGGAACTGGAAGGTGCTAGCCTTCGGCACCATAACCATCCACAACCTATAGGAAGCCAATGAAGCGAAACCTTCACTTCCACCCGAGGATCATGATGTTCACTTCGTTCTCCAACGACTCCTGGGACGACGCCGATGGTATCGCCGTTCGCCATCGGAACATCAGAGCGATGAGGGGAACCCGGGAGGCGAAAGACCAAGAAAACAGAAAGCACGTCGTGTGTGGCTTTTTTTGTTCCGAGCGGAAGTGTCGAAAGAAAAAGACAGTTTTACCCAGAGGTTCCCTGAAAAAAGCTCGACTGGTCATTTCCAATTGGGTATACAAATGGCTACAAACACAGGTTTTCTTTATGGTCATTTCCAAATTTTTCTAGGGTTCTTGCAGTGGGGTGCAGGTAGATGAGACCAAATCTCACAGCCACACATGCATCAATCTTGAGACCTGGAAAGAAAACATCACAACACCTGTAATCTCCTCGCCTTCCCTTTGACCATGTAAAACATGATTAACCTGCTTTCTTAGTGCAAAGTCCCCAGTAAACATTGCATGTTCAGTAAAGCCTAATAAATTAATGATGGGAATCCTACAAAACGACTCACCCCATTAAGGAGGCCGTTGGTTGAATTCAACCGTGGGCGACCATCATTGTGAAGCACTATACTATGAATGGAACGGTAGTGCGCACGAAAAAAACGTTGCAATTTGGATCACTTGCGCATGGACCTCCATCTCAAGGATATCTTGCAGGCCGCGTGCCATCTACTCCGAAACCACTGCAGTTGAGTGAACTTGCTTGCACCAGGACCATTCAAAGGGTGTCCAATAGACTACCCTACCCTACTTATGTCTCCATAGGTCTCCAGTGGGCATGCTCTAATTTCTACGCCTCTCGTCGCGCTCAATTCCCCCCCTCCAGACTGCACAGCCGACCTTCCACCACCGTTTTCTCTGGTGGCTGGTTTCCAACTTACGAATGAAACCGATGCCTCAGTGGGCTCAATCATCCCCATGTAAAGCTTGAAAGCAAACAAAATACAAGACGCTCCGACGGTGAGACCCGAAAGCAGACATGCTTTTTCAAGACACGCAAGACAAAGCAAACAAAATACCCGGTTCAAACACATCCTTTTCGACCCCAAGGGCGCAAACGACGCGGCACGCGAAAACCCATGAGTTGCGGCGCTCGTGGCACGCGCGAACACGAGATCCGCACGCGTCGCGGAACGCGATCCGCCTTGAACTGCTCGTCCCGTCGATCCAAGGTGTTGATGGGCACCTGGCGGTCGCGCTCGCTTCGCCGCTCAGCTGGCTGGGAGGTCTCTCGGCCGGATGGGCGGAAAGTGACGCTATGGCGTCAGCGCGCGGAAAAGGAAGATCGATCTAAAGAGATAATATATATGATGGTCAGCAGGATAACCACGTATAAACTATATTTTAGACTATATATGATATTTGTGGATCATACAGGTGACCATATTGTAGACCACCATTGCGCATGTACCACCATAGTGGTGGTGCCCAATAGATGGCCCAACAAATGTCAAAGACTCTTTTTGGCACCGCCATGGAGGTGTCAGAACATTCCGAAGTTGGATCACCATTCGTCAGGCTACCATTCGTCAGACCATTTTTCACATTGTCCACTGGAATGTCAGGGTCACCTGGGATACTCCAAGTTTTTTTTTAAAAAATAGTCCCCAAGTCAGGATCAAGCAGTTTCTCTCCTAAGAACAACATAGAAAGTAGATTTCGATTCGTGCTTGGTCACAATCAGGTGAGGAAGTCCTTGGCAACCTATCCACCAACAAGGCCACTTCTGCAGCATGCCTATGGGTATGTGCTGGGTGGTTCTACTGCAATGCAATGGCCCCACTATCAATTATCCCATCTATCCCCGGTACATTAATTAGTTGAACATTAAAAAAAAAAAAACTACTTAAAACCATGTGAAATCACCGATCAGTCAAAATGCCCAAGCGGTTGACCAACCGCATTTCCAGCAGTTCTTTTTGGCTTAGCTTCATTGGCGGCGGCTGCCAGCAACGGAGGCGCACAATTGCTTCGGAAGCTTGATGAAAGTGAAGCAAATGCTCTGAAGGTACTTAGACCCTTCATCACCTTGTCAAAGGGTATTTGAGTTTGGTAGGGTCTGTAGGCTGGTCTGCACGCTTTTTAGGTCAACACGGTGACCGATCCCCGAGCTAAAGGCTCAATACTCTGCGTTTCCAATGCCATTTTGGCTTTCTTGAATTCTTATCCTGAATATAGACTGATTTAACTGAGAGTGGACTGTTTCAGTGTTAGTATGTGCCTAGGATATATGCCTATAGCCGATAGGAAGTAGTTGGAAAACTGAAAGGGAAACGTGAAACAAGGATACGCCAGCTCCTTGCGTATCAAATAAGACCGGTGAACCCATAAACCCCACTTTTAACCTGTTCATGTTTTTTCTTCTCTCTAGGGATAACATGATCTGATCAAACATGGGCTTAAAACAGGATAATAGTACCAGCACCACCCAAAGGGTGGTTTATAGACCCCCCCTGAAGATGTATGTTCCATCTAATAATCACCCATTGGGTGGTGCTGGTAAATATCAACGTTGCGTTATATTCTCTTGATTGTATAGTCGCCCTGCTCGGGAAACTTGCCGACCCACACAGGGGCGCAAGTACGCACCAAAGCTCAATCCCTACAGGTGCAATCTGACCCAGTAGAACTTTAAGCCCAATTTTGGGCACTCAAACAAGATGACTCTCTGTGGTCCATTCTGGCAGTGCCTCGTGCTCATGTCTTTTGTGATGTCTCTTTCTCCCAAATCTTCCTTAGTTCCCCAGCCGTTGTTGAAAACATTGTCTTGTACAAAAGACACTGAATCATCATCAATCAATCAAACTTCCATGAAATCAACCACCTCACCTCCGCCGCTCAAGCGCTTTGCTTTGCTCAGGCTATACTGAGCGAGCACGGAAACTTGCCTTCCGAAGCCAACAGCCGAGTTGTCTGGCTTCTTTTCGAGGTGACAAGTGACCAAACCAGCTGCAGGTCCCCAAACATCGCTTGAACTTGTTAAAATTGTGTTGTTCGAAGAAATGCTGCATACAACAAACACGATAACATCGTATAAATCAATTCGTGTGCTTTTCCTTCTCTCAGCATGTTGTCAGTGTCCTTCTTCCGTCAACAGTCGTAAACCACGGTCTAGTTGAGGAGTGCGTGTGGTGGTGCAGGTTTTGTGGATATCGATGGAAATCGTTCCTTTGTAGAAATTCATGTCATGTCCTATCCGCTGCAGTCTTACTGTAACGACCAGTCTCAAACCAATTCTGAGCCCTTGGATCAGGCTAGGCAAACTGCGTCATTCCGAATGCCAGAAACCACCACATTACATCTATACCCCCTCAAGACTCTTGGCTCAATTTGCACATGGTGATTTATATCAGGACCCTCCAAGGGGTGCCCAATGGAAGCCTATATGTAGTGTGGGGTAGTCCATTGGACACCCCTTGGAGGGTCCAGGTATAAGTAGGCTTTGCCTGGTCCTTGGATGTCTTGGTGTTGCGTCTCGCGGGGGGGCGTTGTATCGCCTGCGCACGTCCAAAAACCATGCATGCGAAAGGAACTGCAAGGAGACGGATCCATTTCAAATCAAACAGGAATGGAAGTAATGAGTTGCTTAAGAAGTGTGGAAGAAAACATATCCCTAACCATCCATGGGAGTGGAATATTTGCCTACATTGAGGTGATATGGGGTGATTTTAAGGTGTCTTTTAGGCCAATGTAGGTAAATATGCAATTCCTATGGATTGTTAAGGCTCTGTTGAGGTATATATATGTCTTGGAAGGCTAGGGCAAGTTCTCATGGCTCGAACTCCTTGGTTACGCGATCACTCAAGTCAGCACCAACCTCCGGGAGGGGCAATCAACCACCGGAAGTGTTTATATGTGTTCCTTCCCATGTCAGGGTGATGATGATGATGATGATGATGACGATGACGATGACGGCGATGACGAGGATGAGGATGAGGATGATGATGGTGATGATGATGAATCTACTGACCAGCAACCATAACCATGCACCCAACTGAAAGTCCGCCGGAGTCTGTAATTATAGTGTTGCAAATTGTTGTTTTCATCACCCAACCACAAAAAAAACTCGACGTGCATACTCCATCAAACAGTTAATTGAATGATCTCGATATATTAAAAACAAAAACCTACACCGTTTCTTCCAATCTCTTGAACATGCATCTCTTGATTCCGTCAAACCGAGGCCTGAACACAGATCACAAATTGAAACTTTGATGTTCTGTTTAACAGTGTCAATATCCACCGAGAATTCTGCATCTCCTAAACCAACGCTCCACAGCGCGCGCTTCTACCGTCGCGTCCCCCCCGAAACACCACGCGCACCGCCGCGCGTGGAAGTGTACCAAAAGGGAAGGTCCCATTCTGCGCAACAAATTATTAGTAACAAGAAGCTATACTAGGGGCTCCTGGCCTTGCTACTACGAACGGAGCGATCGGACGCTACGAACGGGGCGAAACTGGCATCGCTACTAGTAACAAGAAGCTGACTAGGGGCAAATTCTTGTCTGGATGTGGAGTGGAGTTGAGTGGAGCCCCTATTCTTTTGGATGAGGAACCGCGGCAATGGAAGGCTTTTATTTTAAGGGGATGGCGTTCGGAACGAACCACCAGCCGCGAACCGGTACGAGGGCCGCATCGCGGTTCAGTCCTGCCAGGTCCGGCTCCTCGAGTCACGACGCCGCACGCCTTGTAGAAGGAGCCCAGCCCATGAGCCCCAGGAGGAGGGAAAAGCCTCCTCCAAGCCACTTCCTCGGCGATGCAAAAGGCACCCAAAGGCATGCAACAGGCGGGGTGGAGGGAAGGATGAGCAGTGGAAGTGGGTCTGGAAACGCCAAAGGGGATAATAACATCATGATCAAATGATCAAACTAAACCAACAGAGGTTGAAAGACCTTATAGGACCCTGTAGTGGTACATCTGTGATGGGTTGTAGGGCTGTTCAACCTCTCTTGGAAGGGAGGGAACAAAACCAAACCGGGAAGACAAACCACCCTAACCCCCTCATCCCCGTCACAACACGGTCCAGCTTGCGCGCAGTCTGGCTCAAAGGGTCCTTCGTGCAGCTTTTCAAGTCAAACACTCCGTGGGACTGCCGTACATGCCGACCAGTTGAGGTGGTTTGGGTGGTTTGGGGGGGTCAATGTAGGCATATATGGGAGTCCCATGGAGTGTCTGGGTATAGGATGCAGTTAGAGCTGTGCAGTCTTAGCGAAACGCCAATCCCTTGTGGCGAAGGGCTGCGTTGTCGAAGCCAGCCATCTGTGGCGAACGGCAGGAATCGAAGGTCGTCCAACGGTTCCAAAGCTGGATTTAGTGGCCACGTGTTGCCACTGACCTTGATCTGGATCGTGTCTTTGGGTTCTGCTCGTTTTCATCACCTGCAAGTAGGTCACCACGACGTTCTTCATGTTGTAGGTCACGTGACGTGTGCCGAACGGTAGCATGGCATAGGCAAAAACACAGGCTGCCGGGCCTCAAAATGATCGTTCTTCAAGCCGTTCTTCCGTGGTCAACCAACGAACCAAAACCTCTGACTGCAGCGACACCGGAACCCGTGAGCGACTCCTCTCGAAGGAAGAACATGTGCTCGCCACGTGGTGAACTCATCAGTCTCTTCACCCTGCAGGCAATGTGGACTGAGTTCACTGCATCGGCACGTGATCGCATCGCGGCTGGATGCAAATGATTGAGGCCCTTCGCGTCCCAAGCATCAGGCGCTATGCCCTGAGGTCCATCTTTCTCGGGCCCCGGCGATCCCAGGAGGTGCAGCCGCCAAAAAGGCACAAGCAACGCGCACACACAAAAAAAAAACGACAAGCACACAAACAGCTGAATCGCTGTCTTTGTTTGCATTGCTGTGCCCTTTTTTCGCGCCCCGTGCCCCCTCCCACCCCAACAAGGCAAGCAACCAGGCAAAGAAGCAAGGAACCAAACACCCAACAAACCCACCGGCCGACCAATGCCGTCAAATATTGGCCTCACCTAGTCGACAATAGGGCTATAGGGGAAATCCCTCCTGGTATATTCTGTTTGCATTGCGGGGCGCTGTTTCGCGCTGTTCATTTTTGTTAAGGGAACCAAGCAACCCAAAAAACCCAAAGAAACAACCTAGCAACCAGGCAGCCAAGCAACCAAACCCACCGGCCAAGCAATACCACAGCGCGCGCAGTAGCAGCGACAACGACAACGACCACCACCACCACCAACAACAACAACAACAACCACTAACCACAACGACAACGACAACAAACAACACCACCAACCACAACGACAAGACAATAACAACTTCAGCCTTGCTATGGTTCGTTTCATAGTGTTGTGATGTCTGTTGCTTTTGAGAAAGGCCACAGTCAGCGCTCAAACAAAGTCGGTCGCCGGAATGGCGCGTGCAGTCGTCGCAAGCTGCGGAGCTGGTCTATGAGATCTCGCTTGGAGGCGCTCCGCTGGTGTTTGGGGGGGTTTGGAGCCAGAAGATGTCGCCTACTGTTTACAACGATCCACTTAGACCAAGAACTAGGTGTTCAAGCCAACGTCATTTGCATTCCTAAACTTGGGCTTGCTTAAGAAACCTGGAAAAACATTATCCCGGCAAGAGACTCCAAACTGTGTGTGTGAGGTCTATATAAGCAAACAGTCTACAGATCTGGTGATGAAGGTGGGGATCGTGGTGACGGTGGCGGTGGTGGTGAGTGAGTGAGTGAGTGTGAGTGTGAGTGTGAGTGAGAGACGGAGAGTGAGTGAGAGTGAGAGTGGGAGAGTGAGTGAGTGTGAGTGTGAGCGTGAGAGTGAGACTGAGAGTGAGTGATTGAGAGTGAAAGTGATTCACACTCGCACTCACACTCAGACTCACTCACTCTCACTCACACTCATTCTCACTCACACTCGCACTCACACTCACTCACTCTCTCACACTCCTCACACTCACTCCCACTCACTCTCACACTCTCACTCTCCCACTCACTCTCACCCGCGCTCACTCACACCCGCCTTCACTCTCACTCACACTTACACACTCACTTTCACACTGAGTGAATGTGAGTGTGAGTGAGTGTGAGTGTGAATGTGAGTGTGAGTCAAGAGTGAGCGTGAAGGAGAGAGTGTGTGTGTGAGTGTGAGCGTGTGTGAGTGTGAGTGAGAGCGAGAGGTGAGCATCTGAGAGCACAAAGTGCTGCGCCTGCCACGAAGTCTGCACTTCGAGGTTCACAAATGTTGGGCCTGCCGCGAAATCTGCACTTCGAGGTTCACAAAGTGCTGTTCGTGCCACAAACTCTGCACTTCCAGGTTCACAAAGTGCTGCACCTGCCACGAAATCTGCACATCAAGGTTCACCAAGTGTTGCGCCTGCCACAAAATCTGCACTTCGAGGTTCACAAAGTGCTGCACCTGCCACGAAATCTGCACTTCAAGGTTCACAAAGCGCCTGCCACAAAATCTGCACTTCAAGGTTCACAAAGCGCCTGCCACAAAATCTGCACTTCGAGGTTCACAAAGTGCTGTGCCTGCCACGAAGTCTGCACTTCGAGGTTCACAAAGTGCTGCTCCGGCCAGGAAATCTGCACCTCGAGGTTCACAAAGCGTTGCGCCTGCTACGAAATCTGCACTTCGAGGTTCACAAAGTGCTGTGCCTGCCAGGAAATCTGCACTTCGAGGTTCACAAAGTGCTGTTCGTGCCACAAAATCTGCACTTGAGCCACATGTCGAAAAGCTACGATTCACTACACCTGTCACGAAATCAGAGCTCGTCGAGGACCACCCCCATGTCCAAAGTGCTGTGCCTGCCACGAAATCGACATTTCGAAGTAAAGCCGCTCCAGTCCTTGCGCTTCAAGGATTTCGAGAGGTATGAATGTGCTGTAAATAGCAGCGAATTAGCCGTTCACCCCAGCGATCTAAGCACAGCTGCTTTTCTATTACCGTAAGAACCCCTTAGTGTGTCCACATTGTTTGGGGGACAAAAAGTATTTTTCAAAGGGGATTTCCCTGTAGGGAAAATATAGATATCACCTTAAGCAAAACCAGGTATAATATATGGATGCCTCATCCTCGTCGACACAGCATGTCCAAGGTGGTGGGTGAAAAAGACTGAAACTTCTTGCGTAGTCACGTAGTTCTTGTCAGGATCTCCAAAACCGAGGTCGTACGCTCATAGCGCCCAAGGTACCAGTTAGAAAGTGCTTTGACCAAACAGTTTCACGTCACGTGGTGGCAGTTGGCAGTTTTCATTCAGAATTTTATTGCGGCCAACAGGTTTGTCTACTACTGGCAAACCGGCGTTCCACTGGAAAACCAAAAGAGATAGATAGGAAGCAATCAACAAAGCTGCAATATACTGAATACAGTTTTACTTTGAGAGACGTGAGTGCACTAGCAAGCTTAACAAATTTTGAATGGGAAGAACATTGGTCTGAGATGCGTCAGTAGCTTGAATAGAAGACACGGAATCAGTGAAAGAATCACACCAAACCGGGAACACAAACAGGGAAAACACAGCTCAAGGGACGGGAAGAAAAAAACACAAAAATAAGTGAAAAAGAATCCACCCTACCACCTCATCTGATTCTCAGATGTTGGAAGACCTTGAAACAGCATCCTAAATCCCATTCCTGGCAAATGTGAGACGAGAAGATTAACCTAAAGGGGTCCAGGACCCATCCTGAGGATGTCCTGGACGACCCTTCGCAGGATGGGACGCACCGAGTGCCCTGTCTTGGGAGTTTATATACTTCTTTCACTTCGCTGCCGAAATGGGATCCGGAACCATTGAGAAGATTCAAGTCAGGGGACCTACTTTGAGAATGATGGTACAGTAATAATATAACTTATATACGAATGTTGTTGATGATGATGATGATGATGATGAGAGCTGGAATTGAGAGGTCTGGAATCATCGTCTAAAATGGTATGTGGCTCTTGTAGACGGTTCTTCAGTACATCTCTAGGTTCTAGAATTTGTACAACCCCTAGGCCTCCTGGCCCGCCCCATCTCCGACCCGGGCTCGACCGGTGGTCTTCGACCCCCCCAACGGAGGTGGGCCGTTCGGAGCCCTAGGGAACCATCATTCCATTCAGTCGTCTACTTCTCTTCTGCTAGAATCTTACAAGAATCCGGATGTCTCTTGTCCAGCAGTGCTTGGTTCTTCAGCTCACACCTCAGGCAAGGCACAAAAACCGCTGCCCTGCGACGGGTTCTGCATCTCGGCTGCACCCCTGAGCTCCTGGTTCACCCAAGAACGAACACGACCGAAACAGGACCGACTGCTGTCCTGGCAGTCCGGTCTCCTGTCTCTAGGGGTGGGGCGATTTCAGAGGGCCCGTGGGGCGGCATATATTGCAGACCCATGGAAGACCCAAACACGACTAATGGGACTACCATATATGGCCGATCAATTGACCCCTGTCTTCAACCACCCCAACTGATAGGTCAATATGCCAGTCCCATGGAGTGTCTGGGATGGATTGTTGGGGGGGCAAACAAACAAAGAGACTTCTGTGACTGTGACTCCTGTTGGGAGTCACAGACTCCGAGGGTTTTTTAGGAGATCTGTCAGCCCGACCCGTTCAACTGCCTCCAAGCAGTTGTGTGCTATAGATTTTAGGGCAAAAGCCAAAGAACTACTGATTGTAGTTTGCTTCCTCTCCCCGGTTTTAGAGAACAAAGTGCAAAACCCTCCACGCACAGCAAGGAGGACTAGCTTCATCCACAAGTAAAGCTGACAAAGCGATATGTATATAACTGACCAACACAGCAAAGAATGGGACATCATGTTCGCAAGCAGGATCTGACGGTGTTGGGAACCACTTCCGCCTTCCAACGCACCCAGCTGGTTGAGCGCCACCTCTCAAGCACTGGTTGAGCTCAGCATCGGTCTGCCTAGGAGCGGATCTCCTCAAAACCCCCATGGATCGATATGAGGACCCCTTGATATGAGGCATTGAGCGGAGGTCCAGACCCCTAAGGACAGCTCGGCGTCCCGTCCCGAGGATTCGGGTCCGGTCCGTCGCGTCTGGGTGCATTCTGACAGCAACAAACTGCGTCTGCGTCGTGGAAGAGCATCTCCTTGCATTCCCCATACCCAGTGCATCCTAGGCAGGCAGTTCCCACGTCGTAAGGAACCAGGGGCTCTTCGTTCGGTCGAACTGGTTTGGTCGTTGCCTGGAACCACTAGGACTCCCAGCTATAGTGGTTTGCCTGGATGCCCTGGGTTCCCCTTAGGCTCCTTCAGTCACAAAGTCATCAGTGCAGAAACTAAGAAGTATGTCCATGTATGTCCTGCTTGCTTCAGAAGTATATCACATTGGTGTAAAGAAAGACTGTGATTTGGTGAAACTTCCACCCTCATGGATGAGCTACCTTCTCGACTCAGTCACCGTCATATGGCACCCGGAGTCGTCGTCGTCGTCACACTGGTTCGGTTCACATGGTTCACCTCCCACAGATATGGTGAATCAGTTCATTTTCTGCGGTCAACCAAGTTCACGCACCACCACAGCAGATAGAACAACCAAAGACTGACTGAATCACGGTAAAACCCATCGCCACTGCGGTGAACCCAGTTCCTTCGGGACCGTTGGACCGATCACATTTCGTCCACCACAGGTCCTGTCGCGGCCTTTCTTCACTCAACGGTGGGATGCCCCTCTACTTGGAGTTGCTTTTTTGGAAACGGAAAGCTATAAGACTAACACACAATTCACAATGCCCCAAGAAGGGACTAACGCAGGAACCGGGAAAATACTCATGCCCCGATCGTCCCCGATCAAGAACACCACGTGCATCAGTGTCAACGTCTCAAAGCGCAGTGGTACAAGGACCCGACGTGCGTCGGTTCACGGGGATTTTTTCGATTCATTCGATGAATAGGTGATCAGCTGCAGGCTGGCACCCCATCGAATTGAACAATCATTAAAGATTCCGCTCGTTGCCTGCCGTGTAATGTTGCAATTCACGTACGTACTTATATATTATGGTATACTGAGTCTCTCATCCGCTCTCATCTATTCATTATCTTGCTTGGAGGTGCAAATCTGAATGGTGGGTCACCCAAACAATCCATGCTACGTAGTATGATAATCCCAATGTGGATTTAAGCACCTACCAGCACCTACAAATGGAAGCACCTACACTACTTAGGGACCTCCATTGGACACCCCTTGAAGGTCCATCGAAGGGCGCCCCTGGTGTGAAAATGACGGGCGAATGCGAAGCTGAGTCATAGATACTCATAGATATGATGAGTCCCATGTATGAGTTTGAAATAGTTTGAAGCAACTCTACATGACCAAGCAGTTGAACCCCCCCTTTTTCAATCGTTCTCAACTCCTTGGGGAAAGATCTTCCAGGTCCCACGGACTCGGAGTCCAACGAGTCTCGGGACCTCCGACCGAGTGTCCCACGGCGTCTCCGGTTGGATTCCGTGCCTCGGCAGCCGAGCGGGGGTGGCGCGCGGAGAGATCCTCGGCGTGCAAGCGTTGTTTTCAGTGTCGAATCGGCAAGTGGTGCGAGATCCGGGGAATGGTGGGAGGACGGTGGGTGTGAATTTCTTTTTGAGGTTTCTGTCGTTGCCGGAGGTGTTACCGGTGCGACGACTGGTGCAATTCAAACACAATGTTTGCTTGGTCGTGGTGGGATTGAACCTGATCACAAAAGAAGGGGAATGCAACACTAACACGACACGGGTATTATGCATTTTCCATGTTTGCTCATGCAAATTCAAGGTTGATCAGTTGGAAAGGGTCATAACCTTGCCATACTTACTTCTAACGATTTCTCGCGAGCCAAGCACTGTGATCCAGATCGATTGGAAGTTTGGTCGAGCTTGCACATGCTTGGACTCTTGCTGGCTAGATGATCCATCTGGTTGCGCCCGCTGATGAAGCTTTGCCCTTTTGTTCAGTACGTGATTCGTTTCTGTACCGTGCCTAGTCTGTGATTATCCATGCATTAATCAACCAACCGATAGTAAACGTTCCTCTATGGCACGAGCTCATAGGCTTTGCTCATGACACTGCATGATCTCGCGCAACTTTCTTCATCCCATGTGTGTCACACTCCGCTAAGGAGACTGTATATGTCAACCCCTTTCAATGGTCTTGGAAGGCTAGGGTAAACTTCATTCATATATTTCACTCGGCCAAATGCTTCTTGCACACACATGCCAGACTTGCCTTTCTTGCTTTGTGCTACCAAACCGCCCCGGTCTCCAAACCGGAAGCAGCCTCCATGATGTCGTGCGCTGCTCCAGCCTGCATTGCCCGCTGTCCGACAGCGCGACAATGGGGTGATGTTAGAGTTGCTCATTGGCAACACAAGACGACACAATAAACAATCCCTAGGGCTCCAACCACCTCCTGAGAAGGTGGTTGGGGTGTGTTTTGGGGTCTAACCACCTTCTGAGGAGATGGTTGGAGCCCTAGGGAATGGCAAACATGTAAAAAACAATCTTTGGGTCAATGTTCTGTAGCATAAGTCACAGGTTGCAGTCTTTTGTCCAGTTTGCTTCCAGCATCCCCTGCCTCCGAACAACGTTGGTATCCTGTCGTATCCGCACCATCAAATCAAGGGCCCCATCCCCAGGATATATATATATATATATATGAGACAAACACTCATCAAATATACTTGCAAACGAATCCAAAGTATCAAAGAACATGGAAGGACAACTTCCCCAAACACTGTGCTTGTACTGTAAACATGCCAAGTTAAGCAATCTCATTTGGCAGGACGTCCTCACCAGTTTCCCTCTTCACCACCCCTCAGCTTGTTTCGCACTTCTTGCATCACTTTGGTCTTTGTCTCGTGCCTGATCTGTCTGAAAAAGACTTCCAGGTTCTTAAAAGTTGGCTGGCATAGGTGAAAGGGAAATCGGTAAATCGTAGTAGATCACTAAGGACTATTTGGCGGCTTTCTCCTTCTCCTTCTCCTGCTTCTTCTTCCAGGCCACGGCCTTCTTGTGGGACGCCTCGAGCTCGGCCTCGCTGTGGTCCTTCGGCTTCACCCGGAAGTTCCGACATGAACCATTGACTGCGATGCAGGCATGCCACTGCTGCTCGGACTGTCTCCATGTGACCCCGGGGTAGGGCACCTTCGCCTCGAAGATCGGCAGCTGCGAGAGGCACCCCACGGCCGTCACTTTGCGCTCCAAGCCGTGGAGATTCGCGAGCTCCAAGGCCTTTGACTCGGCAGCGGCCTTGTCGGTGAAATAGCCGCCTTCAATCGTCTTCTTCCTGTAGGTTTGAGCCGCACTCGCCACTTTTTAGTTGCTTTTCTCCAACTCACCCCCGGCACCTCGCTGGTGAAGTTGGGATCGGCGGGCTTCGGCTCCTTGAGGACGCCCTGTTTCACCAGCTCGGCTCGGAAGGCCTTGGCCGCCTCCAGCGCGGCGGCGTCGGCTTCGGCCTCGGTGAGGCCCTCCTT
>CAXAMN010023217.1:840576-885200 GCA_963970005.1 Durusdinium trenchii | reverse complement strand
GACTTCCAGAAACAAAGCGGTCCCTATGTGGGTGAGGTAAAAAATATCGTGGAACTGGCCATGGACATGAACTCCTGCATGGGCAAAGTGAATAAATCTGCCACAGATTCACACATTGCGCCTTCTACATCAGCGCAGGTCCATAGTAGACCGAAATAGCTGGACCTTTCCTGGGCGCTTCCGAGATGCATGGGAGTCGCGACCAAAATCCATCGCGGACTTCCAAAAAAACATTGCCGAATATTTCCAACTATAGACAATATATGTTACTACTATTCCACCATGTTCCATCTACCTGGTCAAATCCTTAAACGTCACACCACAGTAATGCCGATGATGTGCAGTAAGTGAGCGTTCCTGCTTATGACCGAAGAGTGCTCCTGTCGACTTCGACCTTCTTCTACTCTTCACTTCTATCATATGTCATGCCAATATCTACATATTTGGGTGGTGCTTCTAAGGTGCTCCTTGAACAGGCAACCTTCCCGTTGGCCAAAACCGCCGGCACCACAACCACCGCTCAGATATATAATCCAAACCCCACCGGCAGCACTGGCCAACATCGCCAACATCCACCCCATGTCCAAAACACAACACGATTCCAAAACTCAAAGACCGGTAGCTTTGCATCTGAATCACCTGCAAATTTCAGAGTTTCTCCTTCTTCTCATCTGGAAATCTCTGCTTTCCGCCTGGACGGGGGAAGAAAGCAACAGGCAATATGGATGATCCAGCCATGGTTGGGGCACCTTCAACCACCCAACACTGTCCGATTCCAAGCATCGGCGTCTGCGGATGCAGCGAGAATGCGTTCTTGGCACACTGCCGTGACACCAAAGGTGGGGGGGCAAAGGAGCAACCTCTGAAACCGCCATACAAACCCAAACACTCCATGGGACTGCCATATGCCTACATTGGGGTGGTTTGAGGGTCAATGTAGGCATATATGGCATACATGGAGTGTCTGGGAAAAAACAATTGTTTCGTTCTTTTGGGTGAACATATTTGAGACCGTGGAACCCTGAGGCTCCCCCAACTCACGAACCCAAGGCGTGGTATCGAGACCGCCTTGTAGAAGGATCCCGGTGTGGAGCGCCAGGAGTAGGCAAAAACATCCATCAAACGGCAAACGATGCATTCAAAGGTGATAGGTTTAAGATGGTTTAAGTCTGCTAAAACATCGCTGTCACGGTAAAAAAGTCGGGATTGTAGCCCCTAACATTGGCGAATGTGAGACATTTAACATAACAAGTTTGAAGTGATAATCCCGACAAACTGCCTACGACATCCCTACGACTTAGTTCCAACCAAGCCTTTTATAGTCCCCTGGGCCCCTGGAGCCCTCCTGGGTCTCATCGCAGTGTGGAACCGGAGGTCCACGGTGTGCGAGGCATGGGTGACACAAGTTTTGGCCCAGAAATGCTCAAGATGCTGAAGATCTTCGAAGATCTCATGTTCCACCCCAGCTCTTCATATTGTTGGCACCCTGCATCAGCGGGTGTCTCGCGTCTAGTCGTGCTGTTTCACAGGAGTGGGCACGTGGAAAAAGCAACCACTTCCCCGCTCGCCTGGGGCTTGCCAGAGGCAGGCGGATAGGACTTTACCTGTCCGTCTTTTCCACCTCAGAGGGAGATGGTTCCGTTCATCGCCCGCAAACTTGATTTGGGGTGTGGGTCTGTCAACCTGGGTCTACCACAATTGGTTGGTCAACCAAGGTTCTCCGGTGGAAAGACCCACGGGCATTTTCTCCTGCAATGACGGTTTCTAAAGGCTTGCTGTGTGGCTCCCTCACACGTCACTTGGAGGCAACAAAGACACCTCCTCCGGGCCTCCTCCAATCTAAAATTATATGGGATAATCCCACTAGACCGGTGATTATTTTTGGGCTAAAGGAAACGCAACAAAAGTCCGCGCTCACATCTTGGAGAGGCTGAGGTAAACCGAAGAAGCTCCCGCAAACGTATGTGATTATTAGATCAATTGAAAGTCTAGAATGAAGAAACACTGTCATGGTCAGCAGCGCCAAGGAAAAAATAGGAAAAAAACTGTGTTGCTTGCTTTAGAAAGCTCTGCGCAGTGTCAACATACAAAACAATCAATCACTGCAAAACAACATGGCGCTCTTGTTGTGTGCCCTTGTGTGGGCACCCCAGGTGGTGCGTTCAGTCCTTCAATTGTCAGGGCCTCAAAAGCCTCAAAGTACGGTAGCACAAGAACCTGCTGTCGATTCAGTGCAACTTCCTCGATTCCTTCGATGTTGGTCATCAGTCATCAGCTTCTAGCAGGCCCCGTCTATACCCCTTGTTCCAGCAGCCTGGTCCATGGATATATGCCACTCCCATAGACTGTTTGGGTACGGTAAATAGTTGGACTCCAGGTCCGTTTCGCAGGGTTTCACCTTATTCCACCATTGTTTCAGTGGGATTCCCGCAGCCTGGCTACTATGAGGCAATGCACGTAACTGGAAGTGGACAGTGGAATGGTTTTCTCAACCCTTCAAAAAGGTGACCTGCAGGTGAATTCTGGGGCAATCCTTCTATGAACTCCTTCAATGGTTTGCTATGAAGGGGGGGAGAGGGGCAGATGTGTTCATTTATACATTCAGACTCCACAATATCACCCAAACACTCCATGGGACTGCCATGTATGCCGCCCCGTTGACCCCCCTGGCACCACCCCTGGCCTGATCGGTATATATGCCAGTCCCAGACAGGTCGTGTCATGTAGACTTTTGAACCCCCCCGGGAGACATGGATTGAACAATGCTCTTCAGGACCCGTGGGAGGCTGGGGGGTGCAACATAATCAAGAGTCTTTGGAAAACCAGCCTACCGATTCAGGAACAGGTTTTAACTCTGATTGAACTGTAGCTAACATTGAACTGTGGTTAAAATCAGCAGTCTACATCATCTGCAGGAACTCTGTGTTGACGACTGATTTTGGCCTCAAGCCCTCCACCGCTCCAAGGCGCCCGGCCGCGGGCTCAGCGGCCCCGGTGGCCCTGGCGGAGGCCGGTCAGCCGTGCCGGTACATCTCCTCGGTCGGCCGGTTCAGCCGCTCGTGTGGTTAGGGGATGCGGGGCAGTGGAGGTTTTGGAGGTTTCTGTCGTTGCCAAGGGGATGGAGAGAAATACCACTGAAAGACACTGTTTGCTTGGTGTGGGCTTGAAGAACCTGATTCAGAACAAACAACGCCACGTTGTATTTGGCAATTTGTAGGTTTGACCTTGTGATGGAGGTTGAGCTAGATAATGAACAACTTGTTCGCCATACTGACTTCTCACGAACGCGCCAACCAAGCACTGCGAAGGTTGGTCAGGTTGGTCGAAGAAAGAACAACTGGACAGGACATGTGATCGGAGGCTTGCTGGTCTCCCACTAGCTGATCCAGCTGGTTGCACCAGCTGCTTCACCTTTAGTCTTTCCGTCAATCATAGGTTATTAACTTAAGGCATCCCCTCTATAAACAAGCCAATCGCCGGCAAAGTTCCATCTATGGCACCAGCCCATACGCAAGTTTTTTTCACGCTACTGCATGATCCAGCTGGTCTCACTAGATGGTCCAGCTGGTCGCACCAGCTGATTCATCCTTTATCCTTTTGTCAAATTAGAGGGGTTCACCCAACTATATTATTGATCTCTCTCTGAAACGAAACAAAACCACCGACCATGATTTAGAATAAATGATGTGAATCCCCAGGAACCATGGCGTCAAGCCAAGACACTGCCAGGATCCGCATGGTGTTGTAGGGGTCCGCTGCCCTAGCGTGTGTAACACAAAAAATCAATGGCAAACACTCAAAGCCATCTGTGTGTCATTCTTTACAAGCACGTTCAGTATATGCAGAGCCCTCCAACAAGATTGGTTCCAACCACATCCTGTTGCATCAGCACCAGCAAATCAAGAATAAGACAAACACTCTGCACACATGCAAACAAATTCACCAACGTATAAAACATACATAGGAAAACATCCCCAAACATCATAAATGTAAACATGCCAAGTTAAGCAATCTCATTTCGCAGGACGTCCTCACCAGTTTCCCTCTTCACCACCCGTCAGCTTGTTTCGCACTTCTTGCATCACTTTGGTCTTTGTCTCGTGCCTGATCTGTCTGAAAAAGACTTTCAGGTTCTTAAAAGTTGGCTGGCATAGGTGAAAGGGAAATCGGTAAATCATAGTAGATCACTATTTGGCGGCTTTCTCCTTCTCCTTCTCCTGCTTCTTCTTCCAGGCCACGGCCTTCTTGTGGGACGCCTCGAGCTCGGCCTCGCTGTGGTCCTTTGGCTTCACACGAAAATGCCGCGTTTTGCCGTTGATTTGGCACTGGGCATGCCACTGCTGCTCGCCTTGGTCCCAGGTCACCCCGGGGTAGGGCACCTTCGCCTCGAAGACCGGCAGCCCTGCCAGTCTGTCTGCGATGCTCCCCACAGCCGTCACCTTGCGGTCCAAGCCGTGCAGCTTCGCGAGCTCCAAGGCCTTGGACTCGGCGGCGGCCTTGTCGGTGAAGCAGCCGCCTCCAATCCTCTTCTTCCCTTTTGCTCCGAGCTGCACTTGCCACTTTTTGTCCCTCTTGTTCCAGTTCACCCCCGGCACCTCGCTGGTGAAGTTGGGATCCACGGGCTTCGGCTCCTTGAGAACGCCCTGCTTCACCAGCTCGGCCCGGAAGGCCTTGGCCGCCTCCAGCGCGGCGGCATCGGCTTCGTCCTCGGTGAGGCCCTCCTTCATGAACTTGCTGAGGGAGAACATCCGACCTGTGTGGCCAGTTCTCTTACCCTTCTCGTCAAAGGTTGGGAAGCTGACCTGCCAGGCCCAGCAACTCTTGCTCCACTTCAGATTTGGAACCCCACTCTGCTTCCCCGAGTTGTGCCTCTGGAAGCGAGTTGGTTTCTCTGATGTCGCAGGGACTTCTGAAGAGCTACCTGCCGTGGCTGCAGCCGTGGCTTCTTTGACGATCTCTTCCATTGGCTTCACCTCTTCGGGTGCTTGGCCAACTGAGTCCCAAACTTCGACACCTTCCATGGCACCGCTGCCGCCGCTTGTGGACAAGCGCCGTAGACCATTCTCATCGAAGGCCCAGCCACGACCAGCCCACAAACAAGTTGGGAGGTCCCTCATCCACGGCCACATCTTCATAAGGTCCAAACCACGGACCTTTATGTCCTGGCTTTGAAGTGACAAGGCAGCATTCCCATTTCGAACTTCAATACTTTCGCCAAGCAAAGGTTTGCAGTCAAAAACATGCTTAGTAACACAACACTAGTGGTTGTTGAGGATTCATCCCATTAAATCAATGGTGGGCCACTAAATCCAACTAAACATTTCTAGGAATGCAACTGCACCCTTCAATCCGCCAGTCCTTTTCTGCCAGTAGCAGCTCTTCAGGTGATAGTGCCCGGTCTTTTTTGGGTGAAGCAAGCCGCATCGGGGACTCTACCTGCACCTGCCGGTCGAAAAGTTGACAGGAAGTTCCAAAGCTCATTAAAACAACAACTGGAGGTCCAAACCAAACCAAGCCAGTCTCAGGATAAAAAGCAAACACGCGGGGGCTATTCTGAGAGCGAGCAATGTGATGCACAGGTTGAAAGGAACCCACTTCGGAACTAGCTTCACAAAGTACGCTTTGCACCAAAACACCATCTGGAGCTTAAACCAAAACAAGGTCTTCTCACTATAAAAGGAAGGACACACGATGATCGATGTCACGCAGGCTATTTTGAGCAAGATCGATGATCCATGTCATGGATAGCTGGCTTTGGAGCCAAAGATTTCAGTCAAATTGCACTGTCAGGGCACTTGGTCCTCGTTTGTCATTCGGAAGTAAAAACTATAGGTGGCACTCCTCGAGCTCATACGGTTTGGCCACATAGTAGTCAAATAGTCGATAGTAATTGTGGGTAAATTACATGCTAATCATTGTTAATCCATGTGAATTAACATGTATTCAATGTATTTCGCTGTATGCCTTGGTCCCTGTCAGATCTGCCAGTGTTCAAGAACATGCAACAGCCCTGCCCTTGTGCCTCCTCCGCGAGCAGCGTTTGGGGATCATGCTTGAGGTGGAATCGCCGAAGGCACCGCAAACGGTAGGCAGACAACCGCTGCACGCATGCTGGAGCATCTTCTGGGGGAGCTGTTGGCATGCCATCCACCGGGCCGACGAAGAAGTTGGCAGGACAACATGGCCTGTGACTGATTGAACTACAAAAGCACAAAACACCCGCCACCCAAACGCTCTTGGAAACTCATACGGTATGGGGAGGTCTGGGGTTTCTCGCCAATCCTGGTCAGTTTTGAGGGACGGGAAAGGGCTGTTTTCACGGAGGGTCTAGGCAATGCACCAGTGCCTTGAAGGCTGCACGCATGACCAGTCTGACCCATCAAAACCTGGTCCTGAAAACCTAACCGAATAGTGTTTGTGCATGATCAACCCCAGTAAATGAGGTCTTTGGCCTGTAGGGTATTTAGTATGTTTACAGGCCACTGCTATTCCTTGGTCTTGATTTCAATCCCCAACACTTCGGGAACCTTCAGTCTCCCAAACAGTCCCATTCATGCATCGCCAAGGAAGCCACGACAATCATGCACACGACAAAAGGACTAAAAACAGATTTCCTGCGGTGCGTCAACGCACTGGTCACCTCTCAGGGGCAAATGATGCTCTCTTGTCAACCGCTTTTCTCTCTCCCAAACAAACTATTTGACACTCCCCGACGGATATGGATGATTCACATGGAAGTAGAACATGGTAGTTTTGCCCTTTTCATCTGATTAGTTGGACGGAGTGTACCTCTTCCATGGTCGTGCGTCAAACGCGGCGTCACACGCGTCAGTGACGGCGCCTGGTCGGCGTCCACGTCTTGGTCTTTCGGAATGCGAGGCACTGCTGTGCCCAAGTAGCTGCTGCTGCGGCAAAAGTATCCAAGGAGGCATCATCAGCACTCGCTCCCTCCTGCACGCTCAGTATGCGGGTTGGCATCTATAGTACTTGAACAGGTTTTTTTGCCACACTACTTCTTGTCGGTTCTGTGGGTCTTGGAAATTCTGCTGACCTATAGGTATTTCTTTTTTGTTATGCATTTCTTGGTTCTTGCTCAGGGACCCTGGATGAACTATTATATAGATTCGATGGAAAGGACAAAAAATAAACAACTGGTCAACATTAGTCAATGCTATGCTATACCATAATAGTCTCTAAGAAGGGGTGCCCCAAGTGTTGCTCCCTCTTCCATCTTTGCCCATCTATAGGTATTTCTTTTTTGTTATGCATAGAAGGGACCCCAAAGCACAACCTGGATTTGGGTTGCCCCCTCTTCCATCGTTTGACATCCCGCCTCCTTCGATGGAGGAAGGATGGAACTTGCATCCACTATATGCTCCTCCTTGATCTTTATGCTGTCAGCCGTTGAATCCTTCTTGCCCAACTCCTCTTTAATCTCGCTTTCATCAGGCTGGTCCTGAGGAGCTTCTCGGTCATCACCTTTCTCCTTCTTGATCTTCGTCTCCTTGCGTGCTAAGTGGCGCTTCTTGCTTGGTGGAGTTGAAGTGATTGCTGGCCCCACTGGATCACTGCGTGTGTCAACTTTCTCTTCAACCTCCTCTTTCACCTCAGTGCCAACACCCAAGCAACCAATCTGGTCCTGCTGCATCTCCTCTTTGACCGCCTGCTTCACTTGCAGCCACAAGGCATGGGTGTCTTGGCCATCACTTTCCTCTTGCTTGACTTGAGCATCATCAGGTTTCTCCTTCTTGATGCAAACCTGAGTCACTGTACGTGTGTCGGCTGGCTTCTCTTGCATGTTCCATCGAGTCAGGCGGCGACGTTTGGCTCTGGGAGTGATGGCTAGACCCACTGGATGACTGGCTGCGTCGACTTTATCTTCAACCTCATCTTTAACTTCCTGCTTGACCTCATGTCCAGCGATGGTGGTGCCAACACCCAAGCAACCAATCTGCTCCTGATGCATCTCCTCCTTAATCTCCTTCTTCACTTGAAGCCACAGGGCATGGGCGTCTTGGTCATCACTCTCCTCTTGCTTGACTAGAACATCATCATCATCAGGTTTTTCCTTCTTGATAGAAGCCCGAGCGAGAGTCTCTGTGGCAATTGTGGCTGCTCTTTTCCCCTGCATGTTCCTTCGAGTCAGGCGGCGGCGCTTGGTTGTAGGAGTGGTGGCGGGCTCGACTGAATCTTGGCCCAACTCCACCTTCTCTTCCACCTCCTCTTTGACCTGCTGCTTGATCTCGTCCTCAGCAGTGGTAGTCGCAACACTCAAGGGACCGATCTGGTCCTGCTGTATTTCCTCCTTGATCTCCTCCTTGATGTGCAGCCACGAATTCTCACGGTTGCCATGATTCTGATCGCCATCCGCACCCATCATGTCGTGGGTACCTGATCTGGCTGGATTGCTTCACCCGCTGGCGGGATGAAACAGAATTCCACTTGTCGGCCGAAGACTCTCAACTGCTTGGGCCAAGTACTCACAAACAGGAACCAGTCTGCTTTCTACAAACCAACATGGTCACTAACTGAGGAAATGACCTTGGACATGAAATCCTTCATGGGCAAAGTGAATCACAAAAATGCCCTTGGCATCCCTTGGCGCCTTCTGCATCAGCAGGTCCATACTAAACCAAAATAGCTGGACCTCTCCTGGGCATTTCCAAGATGCATGTTGGTCCCTACCAAAATCCCTTGGCCAGTGCAAGTGGGTCATAAAGTATGGGACCATAGTATGGGAGGACCATGCTGCACTTGGAGCATTAAGGATCTTTGTTGGAAGGTTTCACTCCTATCTCCTTATGCCCTCGTGGCGCCAGCATAAGCCAAAGGACATTGACATCATGCCGATTCGTAACATCATTTGTCTTGGATGCAAGGGGAACGTAGAGTGACATGCTGCCATTGGTGCGTTCACTCGATATTCCGAAAACATTGGGGAGGACATTCAGAATTGCGAGTGTCTCAGTGGAGGCCCGGGCAATGATCCAGCCGGTGGGGTTTGTCCTTTTGTCCAATTATTAATTTAATATCAAGGGGCTCATTTACACCCTGGAACTAACATGGAAGTACTGGAAGATCCTTTTCCTTGAGAAACAGAGGATTTTCACTCCACTTCCATGTGAGTTCCAGGGACAGTAAGCTTAATATAGCTTAATCATGCTTAATCTATTGTTCAAGAGGAACGGCTCGGGCGATCAAACTGTTTTGGGTTGGAAGACCGGCTCTCCAGGATCTTCAACACAATCCACCGGAGAGTAGAATCGCGAGTGTCTCAGTGGAGGCCCTGGCCTTCCAGGCGAAGATGTGGCTGAAAAAGACCGTCGACCTCGGGTGGGGTGGTGGGAGGGAGGTCAACTGCTGTCACCAAATCCCGTGGACCGCGTTCTTCTCCTGAACGGCTATATATAGGAAGGGATCCATTTAACGTAAATTTAATGGAAAATCGATTTGTATCACAATTCCACCAAAAGCATCCCAGCGGTATTGATTTTGCGGCAAGACTTTTCAATCCTGCTGTCCACAGCTGTGAAATCGACGAGGATGTGGTTGGTCGGATGTCAAGACCAAGTGGGAGAACCGACTGCGGGGTCATGGAAGCCAGTGTCAGTGTCTTGTGCTTCTTCTTGGTGAAGTGACATCTCTTGCAACGCAAAGCGCACATGTAGAACCCCAAACAAATAGAACAGTAGATCCCACGACACCGTATGTATATAGATTTGGACACCGTGCTATTTAAACTGAAGACGTAGCCTCACTTAAACTGTATTGGACACCGTGCCCCTGGTCAAATATTTGGGGACCACAGCATGCAAGGCGAGGCGTCCCGGCATCTGACTGAGCACCAAGCGTACTGGTGCCATGGTGCTAAGCGCTGGATAAACCAGTGCTGTAGAACCAGGGTTTGTGCGTGCCGCTTCTCACTGTTCTATACCAGAACTCAGAACGACTGTGTTGTGTGTCATTGTGTTGGTGCCAGCCACTGATGCTGGTGTATCTTTCAAAGATTGCTGAACAAACACTTTCTTTTGAAAACGGCAGTCGTTGATGAAAATGGCCATGAAAACGGACAAAGAAACTGATCCATCAGGTTTAGAGATAGCATGAACCCACCGCAAGCTTGTTAGCGCAGGTCTTCTCCCAGTCTTGCCAGTCAGATGCACCCGACTCCCGATGCCCGAAATCGAAAACCAAGGGTTAACCTCTCTCTATTCCCATCTGTTGGATTTTTTTGTGGGGAAACCAATCCCCACAAAGGTCAAGAAGTCCATCAAACCATCCACCAAGGTTGGAATAGGCGGGCCACATGCCAACGAAGAATGTGCTGGGTGATTCTACTGCAACATGTGCCTAGATGAGTTCGGCTTTACTCTGCTTGTGAAATCAATGAAATCACCAATCAGTCTAGTTTGTGGCATATCACTCCCCCTGGCGGTGGACCAAAGGCAGTTCTTTTGGTTACTTTCGTTGGCGGCTGCTGTGGGCAACGGGGGCGCGCAACAATGACGCTTGATGAAAAATCGAGCGAAGCAATTGCCACCTGTAGGCTTGAGATCCATGAGCCAAAGGGTTCAATACTCCCAAACAGAAATTCTCATGTTTCTGCCGCTGCCTAATACTAATAACTGCACTTGTTCAATTCTTTTTCTGACTAGACAGATTGAATAGAGCGTGGATAGTTTCATGTTTAGTGTCAGTATGTGCCAGTATATGCCTAGAGCAAGTGGTTGGTAAAGTGAAAGGGATAAAATGGAGACCCCAGCTCATTGCGCCTCAAGTAACATGGGTGAATTCGTGAACCACAACAAAATCCCATTACCAGCACCAATGGGTTATGATAGTCAGTAAAGGCCTTGCCCAAAAATTGTGATGATCTTCTACGGACTGTTACTGGCTTGCTGAGATACAACCTAAGTCAATCCACAAACACAGTACGGCTCACTACGTGAAAGAATCAGAACTACCGCGTCATCGTGTGCGCCGTCCCCCAACACAGCGTGTCGCTGCATGGAATCGTCCTAGAAGCTACAAGCACCAACTTGTCATGGATCCAGGTCCGAGGTCGGTAAGAAAAACCTACAGATCTGGCTATATACCATTATACCCATACACTCCATGGGACTGCCAGGCAGTCCGACATGGCAGTCCCATCCGGGTTGCGTTTGGGTCACTGGAAAGCACTCCATAGGACGGATATATTGATGGACAAATCCTGCACCACTGGACGAACAAACCCATATGAATACCCTCGCGCTCCAAAATACAGTAGGCGGCTTTGAGAAGCCGCATCTTGGTCTGTGCTTGTTGATGAAATGCTCTTGCAGACTCTTGCACAACTTGCAGCCCAAAAAGTAACATGAAACACATAAGCCACGCATCCAGCGTTCCATCAAACCCATGCTGTTCCATCACAACTAACCCTAGGGCTTCTGGCCCATCTCCTCAGGTGACCGGTGGTGCCCGACCCCCTGGTATCCACCCCTGGCCCATCTTCGAAACGGAGGTGGGCCGTTCGGAGCCCAAACGGGTAACGTGATTGAAAGTTTACTGCTTGATATCAAACCCTCCAGGGTCCATCGATGAAACTCCCCGCGATCCTATCCCAAGCATTGGTTGACTGGCACCGACCTACATTGACCCCATCAGATCCCAGTCCCAAACAGGTCAGATATTTTTTTGGGGGGAACTGTGGGCACTGACCGTTTGGCACCCCAAACAGGACAGGCGTCCCACCTGACTGCCAGCTTTCTTGGGGTGTTGAAAGAAGGTGCCATATCGACATGCATGCTTGGTGTATCGACCTTGCTTGGTGCTATAGTATCCCTAAGGGTCCAGGAGTCCAGGACCGTCCTGAGGACGTCCTTTGGCCCCAAAGACCACTCTCAGGAAGTACTTTCACTTCCAAGACCATCCTCAGGATGGTCCTGGACCCTTAGGGTATGCTATAGACCTTCGGTTCGACTAGTTCTCACCAGGCTAGCACCCTTGAGTAGAACAATTTGCTTTTTTGGGTGGGCACCCTTACATCAATGGTGGGTCAGGAATCCTAGAGGACAGTTCCTGCTTACCCAAACAAGTTGCCAACCCCCCCACGTTCAGGTCCAAAACAGGCTGTTCGGAGCCTGGGCAAAGCTTCCAGCCAGGATGTGAAAACGCCCGGCCAACTGCGCTAGGAGACTGACTCCCAAGTCACCTAGTCACCTAGTCACTTGAAGATGTCATCCAATCAACCTCCTGGAGCACCTGACCTTCTATGAATGGACTCCACATCAATCATCCCAACTGGCTTTGTGCTTGGTGTGCTCCTATCCGATCATATCCATCCATATTCAACCCATCCAATCTCAAAGTGGTGAGGCGCTCTGGGACTGCCTGTGACCAACAAAGACCCCGTAGCCAAGCTCCTTTTGGGTGGCGAACATGAATGGAGCTCAGAAAATCTCCCCTCCCGCTCACGTGGGGCCCAGGAAAACCCAAGGCTCCTATCAATTAGATGGTCAGGTCATCAACAAACCTCAGTTTATGAGTTTTACCGGATGTGGTCATACGATGTCACACTTAAAGTTCTTGTAACATATGGAATCTGAATCTCTGAAGGCAAATCAACCGCTGCCGTTGTTTAACATGTTAACAGTTGTTTATATGTCATAAATACTTCAAAACACGACTCAATTGTCGGTTCTCAACCTGTTGGGATGGGGGGGTATTGGGGTGAGTCCAAAAAGAAGGAACCCAAACAGGCTCCAATGATGGAAGGTCTACCTTCGGAAGCTGTCCTTAATCGAGAAAGCCTACTGCTTTAGGCTGGATAAGACACTGAAACTACGTGGAATACCTTCTGAGAAGGAGGGTCCAAGTACCTTCTAAGGTATGTGGATCCATACGCACAAAACAGCTCTCAGTGCTATTCTTCTGGCAGTGCCTCAGCACATGTCTATGATTCCTCTTCCTGCCAAACAGTATAAACAGTATGGCAGTCGAAATAGTCTTTGGACTCATCTGACAAATGTTCCTTAGTGCCCCAATCGCTCTTGAAAACATTCCCAAACATCTTATGGGACTGCCATATATGCCGATCAGTTGGGGTGATTTTGGGGGGTCAATGTAGGCATATATATCTATATGGCATACATGGAGTGTCTGAGATTGCCTTGGGACCACAATCCTTCGATCAACTACTTCCGCCGCTCAGGCACTTGGCTTTGCTCAGGCTATACTATATATATGGAGAGAAAAAAAGTGACAAATGCCTTGGGCACCTGCCGTTTCGCGGAGTGCGGAGCATGCGGAGCGAGAACTGGTCAACTGGTCTTCTATAGAGTCAACGGCTGAGTGACCAAACCAGCTGCAGGAGCTGCAGTCCCAACACATCGCTTGAAAGTGATAAAATTGTGTCAATTCGAAGACATGCTGCACCCAACAAACACGAGAACCTCGTACATCCAGTGTTTATTCGTTCTCTCAGCGTGGGTGCCAGAGTCCTTCTTCCAGCAACAGTTGCAAACCACCCGACCAGGTCGAGTTGAGGAGTGCGTGTGGTGGTGCAGGTTTCGTGGATTGCTTTCCTTTTATATATATATATATTATGTTTTTTTTTGATTTTGTTTGTTTTTTTTATGTCCTATCTGCTGCAGTCTTACTGTAGTGACTAGCGGGGAGCAAGTGATGAGCGGTCCACTCACAAATTATCATGCATCATCGTCAAACTGCACTCGCAATTCCCCAAAATTGGTGGTAAACAGGAAACATCTACAGGAAACCCAGTCTTGGTGGTAAAGACCATGATTTCCTGTAGATGGGAGTAATGGCAAACTGGGTTGGAAAGACATCCGTACATTTGTTGTTTAATGTTATAAGGACTCCCGGAAGCAAACATAAGATGTCCACTGACGTGGTTCATATACAGAAACAGGTAAAATACGTAAAATATGTGTATATGTTGAATCTATAATATATATATATACATATACATTATGTGTGTCGTATACCATTACACTTCGCTTGCGCTCTCATGGCTCCGGTGCCACTCCTTCGACGTCACTCAAAGCAGCAGCAACCTCCAGCTGTGCGGAATGACCGGCGAACCAGCTGTGATGAGGAGGAGGAGGAGGACGAGGAGGAGGATGTTTTGTAGCTAGTGACCATCGCCGCTAGCACCCAACCAAAGGTCCGCTGTTTGTCTACAGAAAATGCTCTGCTCTGCACGAAACCGTCCGCCAAACCCATCCACAAAACATGCAACACATCGTCCATCAAACAATCCATTAAACAACTTCCTTTCTGCCCCTCTATCGAGTCCCGCAAGTGACCTTTTCGGGTTCCATTTGACGCCAACACTGAGGCCTGAACAAAGATCACTGAGTTTTGGAGGCCCTGGAGTCTCTGGTCTCTGGGTCGCACAGTTGATGGTGCATCATCACAGTAGGAGACCTGTAGAGTCGGGGTCCTGGTAGGAAGGCGAGACGTGCAGCTTAGTCTGGTCTGATCTTAGTCTGGTTGGTGTTTTCAACTCAATTGAAAAATATGAGTCAGATAGTCAGGGGCTCCAATCATCCCCAAGTAAGGGTTGTCACATAGAAATCGATTGCTGGGCCATTGCCCTTGGAGCCATTGCCTTGCCCCAGTATTTGAAGGCTCCAGGCAGTGAAAATAAACATATCCCAAACCATCATCCTCAGGTTCGGTAGGACTAGACCCCCCCTGGCACCCACCCCTGGCCCACCGGTCACCTCAGGAGGTGGAGCCCAAACGGATGTTTAACCTGTCTTTTCCTGGAAACGGCTTGGAAGGCAGGCAACCTGACTCGAACGACCCTCCGGTAGATGAACGTCTTCCACCCTGAAAAACCCACTCGTCGGACCGTTGGAAGGGGGGCATCAGCCTGAATTCAGGGGTGGTGGTTTCAACTCAATTTGAAAAATATGAGTCAGAGGGTCCAATCATCGCCAAGTAAGAGTTGAAAATACACCGAAAAGTATCCCAAATAAGATACCCAACTTACAGATACTAAGATACAGTAATACACCGAAAGTTATTGACCCTCCTTACAGATACTCAACAGTATCCGAAACCCTCACCCTGAAAAACCGTGAATTCGTCCAGTCCGTGCCGCGCCTCACTTCACGAAAGCCATGAAGGGCTTGGAGAAGGCCGTCGCGTACCCCCCTTAGGGCGCATGAGTGGTTGATCGGTGGTCATCGGATCCGGAAGGTATAGTTAATAGTTGCATTTTGTTACAGGTAGCCTCTCTGGAATACTACTCACGGAACTGGACAATTGCGCCTAAATGGCTTGGATGACCAATTTTTGCATGTTCCTCTAACAACAGGTGGTGAACTCCATGTAACCCATGACCATTCCAAGAAAGTGTAGCCTTCCTCCATGTAACGTGGCAAGGGGTCTGATCCGGGTGTGGAGATGAGTGGAGATGTGTCATTCTTGATAAGGAACATTCAGTGGAAGATTCCGCCTACCTCCAGTGATATGGACGTGGTGATTCTTGGCCGATGGAAATGGAAATGCACCGGGCTCCTCAGGTGGACCACCATCATTTCAATGGAAGGTGAGGAACATTCAATCCTTAAAGGTCAATGACCTCATGTTGGACGTGGTCAATGACCAAAAAGTTGCTGGACCATACTGGACCGGGAGGTCCAAACGAACAAGAACTGGTGGGGGGAGGTTAATTTGAGTGTTAACTCACGAACGTATAATATGGGTTCAACATGGTTCAATCATGTTCAATCTTCGTGGTCAGACCTAATATAGTGTGCGTGGTCGGACAACCCAAGAGCCTGCAAAGCCACATGCCTGTGTACAAAGCAGCTCTTGGAGCGTCAAAGAAATCACCCCACACCTCCAGTCGTACCTCCTCAGAAGGTATTTGGACCCTCCTGGCACCCACCCCAGTCCCACCTTCTCAGAAGGTACTTGGAGCGTCAAAGAAATCATCTGAACATCAATCGCTATACTCGAAATCACCACCTAACTCCTGAGCCGTGTCCCGGTCAAATACAGGTTCACCGAACTTTCTACCTGTTGTGCAGTCAGACCGGGGACACGCAGGTCACTCAGTCAATGACCTGCAACCAACAATGAAGGCGCAGAAGAGACGGGCAAAAGGCCCAAGTGCAAAGCTTCTGATTTATCCCTTCAAGGAGAATGTTGGCAAATGATTCAAGCTCATCCGTTGGTCTAAACAATTTTGACTTTCTACTTGTTCCTGTTTAGTGGGGAGACCCCTCTCCCAAAAAGGTGACCTGCACACATGAACTTCCTGGGTACCAAGAGAGGCTTTTCACGGCCCTTTAGTGGATTGCCCATCCCATATGTACCACAGACCAGGGTCCAAACGTTCTGGTCTCTCAACCTCTCTCGGTATGCCACCTCTTCCAAACTGTCAGTTCCAGACGCTCCGCGCTCCCTTCATCGAACCTCAAACCCCAAGGCACGGCAAGGACTTGGTCTTCATCGAGGCCGCCTTGTAGAAGGAGCCCGGGATGGAGCCCCAGGAGTAGGGCGAATGTCTCCAAACCGCTTCCTGACGCCGAGCCGACGATGCGGGCGAGTAGGCGACGCATGGCGTCCGTAGCAAAGCGTAGCGGAAGGCAAGGTGGGGGCGATCGTGTTCGGTGCGAAAACTGGCGCGGTGTCACGCAAAAGACATCCGGATGTTTAGCCCCTAACATTGGGCGAATGTGCAACAAAGAGAAATTGGATGAAATTGGTCATATGTTGTGCTTAACCTTTGTAAGCAATCCCAACAATCCATGTAGGACTGATATAGTTGCCTACATCCCTACGGCCCCTTTTTTCAACCGAGCCCTTTGATGGGGGAAATCTATAGTCTTCTGGGTTCTCTGACCCATCATGTGGAACCAAATGTCTGCGGTGCATGGACCACAGGTCACACCCAATCTTCGTCCAAAGATAGCAGGTCTGGGTGTCTTTCCCATGAGTGAACCAGGAAGTCCTGAAGATCTTCGTCCAGAACAAATGGCCTTCTAATGAATTCTCTGCAAAACCCCAGGGCTCCGAACGCCCCATCTCCTCAGGTGCGGTGGTTAGACCCCCCTAGCACCTACCCCAGTCCCACCGGTCACCTCAGGACGTGGGCCAGGAGCCCAAACGGGCAAGTCTTCGACCAGAAACGGTGGCCCTCTGAGACATTCAGATCCATTCAGGACCTACAAGCAAGTCAACTCCTGAAGGGGTGGGTATATATAGGTACCCTCCCAGCAAGGGAACCGCACATCACGAGGTGTTGGAGGGGGTGGAATCCTGGGACGGGAGTTGTTGGCTAACGGCTAACAGACCCGGAGTTGTTGCCCAGCTGCCAGTGCAGTCGTTTCCTGATGAATCAGGACATGTTGATTTTGGCACATCTCCGTTAACTCCTTGGTCACTTGGAGGTAGTAAAACAGAGTTGACTCCTGAAAGACTTGCCTCTCGTGACCGATGTCTACAAAGTTGGATGCGAGGAGCAGTTGACACCAGGGCATGGATGACAGCAAACATTCATTTATGACAAACCCTAAGGGTCCAGGACCATCCTGAGGATGGTCTTGGAGGTGAAAGTACTTCCTGAGGTCTTTGGGGCCAAAGGATATCCTCAGGATGGTCCTGGACCCTTAGGGAAAGCATACGTCCCCGGAAAACTCAGGAACTTGACAGCGAATCAGCTGCAGTATCAGCTGCCTATGATCAAATCCAAAGTGTTACTTGGCACTATTAAACGTCAGCAAAGCCAAGTGATGAGAAGAACCAGCGCGTTGCACTTCTACTTTGTGAGAGTGTGACCTCTCATACTGCAAATGCCATGGGGGAAACAGTAACAGGAACGCAAACACAAACACACGAACACGAAGACAAACAAAACCCAGACACTCCATGTATGCCATATATGCCTACATTGGGGTGGTTTGAGGGGTCAATGTAGGCATATATGGCATACATGGAGTGTCTGGGAAAAGACATGCACACACACACACACCCTATAAAGAAACACCATCAAAACGTGGTCTCCCTGCCGGCACGCTAAATCCTCCATCCTGTATATCTCCAGTTGGGGAGTTTTCCTGCAAGGTTTCTTTGAAAGCCCCCAGGGCCACACACCTCGTGCCTTCAACCTCCCCAAACACCGCCGACACCGCGCCACGCCGACACCGCGCGTCCACGCGACCCTCGCCCCGCGAGCTCGGCGCCGCTCGCTCTGCGCCGCGACCGTCGCACCTTGAGCCCCTCGATCTCCAGGGGAACGCTGCCCTCCAGCTCCTGGGACCGCCGGTCCGGTGGCAGTTGAAGACGGCGAAGGTTGTGCGGGAGGAAGAGGGCGGTGCGGAAGACGTGATACGTGGGCGGCTGTTTGGGGCGAAGGAGGCTCCCCATCGGTGTTGTTGTTGTCGTCGTCGTCGTTGTTGTCGTCGTCGTGGTCGTGGTCGTCATCGTCGCCGTCGCCGTCGCCGTCGTCGTCGTTGTCGTCGTCGCCGTCGTCGTTGTTGTTCCCAGGGCATCCAGGCAAAACAGGCAAACCACGATGTCGCCGGGAGTCCCAGTGGTTCCAGTTCGACGAGCAAACCATAGACCGAACGAAGGACTCCCTGGTTCCTTATAGACGTGGTTTGCCTGGGATGCACTGGGACCGTTGTCTTTCCCTAAGGGTCCAGGACCATCCTGAGGATGGTCTTGGAGGTGAAAGTACTTCCTAAGAATGGTCTTCGGGGCCAAAGGACATCCTCAGGATGGTCCTGGACCCTTAGGGTTTGTGTGCTTTCACTTTGGAATGAATGCCTCCGTCACCCCTCCGAAGCAGTCGATCTTAGTGGCGATCCAGAAAGGGGGCCGATGTTTGTTGTATGTTCCGTCGATCTTCGGCTAAGGGATGCTAACGGTTTATACCTGGAACTTCGTTACGGCAATAATAATTGCCGTTTTCATGAAACGTCGCCTTTTTCCGTTCTGCGGCGTTCTTCCATATTGATCTCATGGGGACGGCGTTTCTTGATGAACTGCGGCAGTTTCGGTCAGTTGACGGCAATTTTGGTCCACACATCCATGCGCCTCAAAGAGTCATTTCGTTTTAGTTTTAGTGCAGGCGAGTATGAAAACATTGTAGGGTCTTGCTTGGAAGGCAACTGAACGTAAAAGGCGTCTTATTATATCAGCAAACTCGCATACTCATGTGAAGTGGAAAGGGCAGCTGATGGAAGTGTCACATGCTGGGTTTTCGTCGGTTTTTGCGGGTAACTCGACCTCTTGCGCGGCGTTGCAGAAGATTTTGCGTTTAAAGTTACGGCGTTCTTACCCGTACTTGCGGCGTTTTTCCCCGTACTTACGGCGTTTTTCCCCGTACTTACGGCGTTTTCCCCCTACTTACGGCGTCGTTCCCTTACCCTGTCTAGGGTCACTCGAGGTGGCAGCAAGACTTGTCACAACATGTCACAAGCGATCCTTTCAGCCATTGCATGATCAAAATGTGAACAAATCCTGCCGTGATGTCAATCGAGACCTTAGACAAGGGCTGCAACATCTTGAGAAGTGCTACCATGAGGCTTGAAAACGATGAGCTCTACTTACAAGTGAAAAAGGAGAAGGCAATTTCAGGGTATGGACGGACCAAACAATATCCTCTTTGGTAGATCAATCAAAACGGCGATTCTTCTTGTGTGACGGCGTTTTCACTTCTCTGACGGCGTTTTCACTTTTCAGGGATTGAGCTACGGCAGAAAAAATGAGTTACGGCAAAAATTATTGCCTCAACAGCCTACGGCAAAAATTATTGCCTCGGGAGGGTCTAGGTATGACCTTTAAGGGGGGTTGGTAGTTGGTAGTAAGTCACTTGTGTATTGAGGAACATATAGTTTCTTGAGCCTCAGAATCAAATGGATTGAACTTGTGATGATTAATGCTGAATTTGACCTCTTATTTGGTGGCAAATCTCCGCAGCTAAGCCATTTCCATCCATTTCCACCCCAATGCTTCATGTCGTTGGCACCCCGAATCAGCGAGTGTCCTCGCGCTGTCCGCGCGCAGTGGAGTTGGCACGCGCGGTTCCACCCCCAATTGAACACCTGCCCCGCTCACCTGGGGCTTGCCAGACGCAGGCGGATAGGACTTCACCTGTCCATCTTTTCCGCCTCAGAGGTAGGCGGTTCATTTCATCCCTGGCAGGCTTGATCTCGGGTGTGGGTCTGTCAACCTGGACCACCACCAAAGGGCGGTCCCTTGCAGTCTGTTCCTTTGATCTGAAAACCTGCCCCGTCGTCGTTTCACGCCACTGGCGTCCCGTCGTCGTTGTACTTCCTCAGACCTCCTGCCGTTGCACCTCCTCAGACCTCCTCAGACCAAACACCCCTCCTCAGAAGCTATGACTGGATCCCTGCCTTTCTGTTGAAACTATATAGTAGTGCGACAAATGGACGTATAAAGCCACCACAAAGCGCGTATCAGTGGAAGTGCATCTGTTTCCGTGGAACAGCAGCCGAACAGTCCACCTGTTAAATGTTATAAAAAAGTGGGACAAACCCCAATCCCGCCCAAAAGCTCGGTGACCTGCAGATTAAATCCTATACCCGAACACTCCATGGGACATGCCTACATTAACCCCCCAAAACCACCCCAACGTAGGCATATATATGGCATACATGGAGTGTCTGGGGTAGTTTCTTTACTCAGGGTAGGTTCAGCTGACCTTCCTTCTTCTGCCAGGAAAACGGATGTTCAACGTAGCCCCAACACCTGCATCACCTCCATCACTTCCAAACCATGTCGCCATTTCGGACGATCACATACCTGCGAGAGCATCGGGGTCTGAGCATCGGGGTCTGAGCAGGGGGACTTGTCGAATCTGTTCTCAAGCGCTCCTGGTTTGAAGACACTTCGGGAAATCCCCCCACCTGCCACAACACATTGGACACAGCAACGCTTAACTCATTTTGGTTGAGTCATGAGTCAACACCTCCCGCTACAGTGGTAACATGTACCCTAGAAGTCCAAAGACTATTGACTGGCTGAAGTAAAGGAAGTTCCCTTTCAGGTCCCCTACTCGGACCATTCTTTTTCTAGCCGGACTTCCAAGGTGTAACTATAGCCATTAGAAGCACTCTTTGGACATTTTCGCTAGTCAACCGGTTGCTCTCCCTGTGTTTTCAAGACCAGATCCACCGCCGGGTTCAGGGGTCAATCGTTCGTCCATCGGGCGGCCCCAAAGGATCCACCGGGACAGCTATGACTGCCCCACTGACTGGTGGGTTTTTGGGTGGTGAATGTTCCCGTGACTGGGCTCCTGGCCCGGCCCATCTCCGACCCGGTGACCGGTGGGCACAGACCGGAAGTCCACCCCAAATCCCCTATAAGGCCAATGGATTCTTGGCCCAGCATGGATTCCAAACCGATCTAATTGGCCCACCGATTCTAAAAAGATTATTCCTGGCCCACCTGGTTTCGTAATGGCTATAGGATTCAATGATCTTCTACCAAAACAATTAGTTTTACCAAACCGGGTCAACCATTCTGGTTCTTTCATGGTCGCTTTGGCGGCGCGAGGCGTACAGAACCCACACCACGGGCGTTCCTCTGGTTCTCCCACCAAGGGGCTGCAATCTGCCCTGCGACTGGTTCTCAAAAATCTCTTGGGCCGTGAGCTCCTCGCAGTTTGGGGGCCATGCGTTCGCAGCGGAATGAAGGTTGATCAGGCGAACGGAAGGTTGATCAGTGAGGACAAGCTCTTGGGACATGCAATGCAGCAATGCAATTCGCAGATTTCGGCGGAAAACACAAATAAGTTGTGACTGCGAACGTTTGTTGTGCAATCCACTGCCAAAAGGGAACACATACACTGTACACAATGCAAACAGGACAACAGTTGGTGAGGCACCTATGAAAACATGACCTATGGTGCCATTTTTTTCAGTTGAGAGTCCTACCAAGGATCACAGTGCAACTTCGGCCGAGAACTCCCCTTCGCCGGAATTCCAGTGGGAAGGATAAATCATCTCTTCAATCTCTTCAGCTTCTGGAGAGCAAGTGTTGCCAAACTTCCTGAAGTTGACCACACCCAGTCCAAATATGTCCAAATTACATTCAAAACCAGCTCTGGCAGTTTCCATGCTTGGTTGTTGAAGCAGCAAGGAGCCGAAGACAAAGACTACTCTTGCACAAACTAACATAGAACCTGGGAATTGACCAGGAGAAGACCATTTTCCTCTTCAACTCGGTTGTTTTTGGGGTTCCATGTGGTCCCCTGCAGGCGAGTAAATAGGGGCTGCGGTGTCCGACACACCCATCTGGTCCAGCCAGAATCTTCCACACTTCTCAAGGGATCAAAGAGTGTCCTTCAGAGCATCAATGCCTCAGGAGGGGCCAAAGGGAAGAAACACTGGACGTACAGGTGCAGGAACTTCCACATGCGTGCTTTCGACACCAACAAACTCCAAGAGATGTGGGACGACAATCGTCTTAGTGTAGGGTCATGGTCACCAGCGCCAACGTTAAACAAAGGTGCTGCTGGCGTCAGAAAGCTGTGCCCAGCGTCAACATACAAAACAATCAATCAGTCACCACACCCCAGGCAGTGCGTCCTGTCTTTCGATTGTCAGGGTCTCTAAAGTCTCAAAGTAGTGGGGCAAGGAACCTGCTGTCGGCTCACTGCACTTTCATTCCCAAACACTCCATGGGACTGCCATATTTGCTGCCCCATTGACCCCTCAAACCACCACCCCTGGCCGTTTCTCGGCAGTCCTATGGCAGTCCTATGGGTCGTGTTTGGGATTGATTCCTTCGATGTTGGCGATTAGTTTCTTCGCAGAACTCGTTACAGACCTACCCTTGTTCCACCACTATGGTCCGTCCGGCTGAGGGCAAACGGTCTGACTCCCTCAGTGTCTCTGGAAAAAAGCTTTTACCGTAAAACTAAACCATGAATGTTTACCAATGGAGATTTCAAGCTAGGTTTAACCCTTTGAGACTCCTTCAATCCTTTGCTACACGGGAGAGGGGTGAGTGCGTTTGTTTACACACCCTATAGGGCTCCAGTCGTACCTTCTCAGAAGGTGGGACTGGGGTGAGTTCAAAGGGTTCAGTCATACCGAACCTGAGGAGGTATGACTGGAGCCCTAAAAACATCACGGCTCCACTGATTTTGGCTCCACTGATTCAAACACTCCATGGATCTCCATGGGACTGGCATATATGGCGCCCCATTGACCCCCCCAAAGCACCACCCCTGGCCGTTTCTCGGCAGTCCTATGGAGTGTGTGGGACTGATTTGGGATGAAAATTGCCTTCACCTCCTTCACTCCTACACCTTTCCATCACCCGATGCCCAGCACCCGATGCCGCGACTCGCAGACCCTCCCGTCCCATCCATGGCGGGACCTCGCCGCACGCCTTCCCACCGCGTCCCAGGCGCGAAGGATGGTGGTCATCCCGGCGCAGGCCAAGCCCTCGGTGATCGGCCAGTGCTGCCGCGCCGTGCGGTAGATCTCCTGGGGCGGGGTGCCGAGGTCCAGGGGGGCGGCGGACAGTGAGGAAGTCGGTGCACGAGATCCAGGGCTGATTCACTGTATGTACAGTGCCCAGTTATGGATTATCACTTCTCAATCAACCAACCGACCAGCTAAAGTGGTACCAAGTGGAGAAGCTGTTAGAGGTGAAAGGTGCCACTGCTAGTACTGACCAATGTTTGAGTTTTCGAGGGTCTTGAAGAATCTGATCGCGTTGGCAGGACAAAAGGAATGCAACAACATACCACCCTCCAAGAGGTGTCTATTTCTAGCCCCAAACAGCTGCCTTAGCTGTGATTCGGGGTGTCCATTAATCACCCCGACTGGGGGTCCTGGTAATAAGCAGTATGTTTTGCAATTTGTTGGTTTCACCCGGTCAAGGCTAAATCATACTACCAGCAGTCACAGTCAACGGGGTGCTATCCATGGAGGTAGTCGGGGTGCCCAGCTACTCCACTCACTGGCTGGGACTAAACACCATCCCGACATGTGACTCCTGGTTCTTGAACCGTGCTTTCCATCTGTGCATCTGTTCATCCTCCCTAGGGCTTCTGGCCCATCTCCTCAGGTTCGGTGGGTAGAGCCCCCCTGGCATCCACCCCAGTCCCCTCACTGACTTCTCACGAAGGAGCCAAGCGGTCGCACTTTGACTCCAGTCGATCGGTTGGCGGATCCCACAGGCTGGAGTCCAAGACATGCGATCGCAGTCCCTGCCAGTCCCACTAGCTGATCCAGCTAGTTGCACCAGCTGATTCAGCTTGGTTCATGTGCCTATTGATGATTAGCTATCCCGTATCCCCTCTGTAAATAGACCAACTGCTAAGCAAAAGCCCATCTATGGCACCAGCTCATACATAAGCTTCTTCATGCTACTGCATGAATATCGTGCAACTTGGTTCAACCAATCTTGACATGCTCCAAAGAGCACGTATGACGTACACCATGCGAGTTGGGTGCTTCTTGCAAACCAACCAGCCAATGTATTGATTTATAATGGATGGTGTGAATTTCGCAACAACCAACAACACTCGCTACAAGTCAAAGACATCATTTTATTGGAGATGGTCACACACACAAAAAAAAACTATTCAAGAAGGTAAAGGACCAGGCTTGGACCTGGGTCAGACTAGACTTGTAGGATCTTGTAGGGACTGGTGAAAGTAAAGTTGCGCATGTCACCCTGGCGCTCCTTGCAGCCTGGCGCTCCCAGGCTTCTAAACATGCTGGCTTTGTGGTACCCGCCGGGAAACAGGTGTTTGTCTGGCATTTCCCTCGGGGCCTATGACAAACACGCTGTTTTTCTTGCCTGTGTGGTACCAAATACACCAAACACCCGAAGGTCCCCACCGGAAGCTCGACTCTAGTGCTCGGCCGCCGTGTCCCGAAGGTCGGCCGCCGTCGGAGGTTGCCGTCGGATTCTTCCGTGTCAAGCCAAGACACCGCCAGGATCCGCATGGTATTGTAGGGGTCCGCTGCCCCAGCCTGTGTTCCCCGCTGTCCCATGCGGGACAGCGCGACAAAAGGGTGATGTTAGAGTTGCCCACTAGAAAAAGAAACACAATAGACTAATAATGACTAATACTGATACTGCAAACACTTTAAACTTAAAAGCAAACTATAGGTCAACGTTCTGGAGGATAAGCCACAGGTCGCAGTGTTTTGTCCAGTTACAGTCGCTTCTGAGTCTGACATGAACCCTTGGCGCCTTTTGCATCAGCGCAGGTCCATAGTAGACCAAAATAGCTGGACCTTTCCTGGGCGTTTCCCAAATGCATGGGCCTCCTTGCCTAAATGCCTCACTGACCTCAACAAAAAGTGGCTTATGGATGGTTTATAGATGCTTATAGTTTATAGTTTGTCGTAATATGTTGCACTATACCCCGTGAAAGTGAACAAAAGTCGGAAACGATCCAGCACTGCCACGTTTTCTACAGTGCTGAAACCATGTCCACTGATTCGACGTAGCAAGTGGGGAAGCCGCCAACATCGTCCAAAACACCTTGCACTATCTTACACTCTTGGTCAAAATGTAGACTCTTGATGAATAACCCCCTTATGAAGAGGTTTACAAATTCAATTGGTCGGGTTTATTCATTATGCCAGTCCCGTGGAGTGTCTAACTGAATATTTGGGTCTATCTCATTGTCAGTAACAGTGGAGGATGATGGTTAGTAGAGGCCTTTTCATCTCAAAAATATATAGATCATCTTTTACTGACTGTTACTGGCAATGGGCTACACCCTAAGTATACCGAGTATGCCATGGAGGGTCCCTCTATACAACAACCAACTCTCTACTCCTGGTCCCATGCCCTGTCTGCCACTGGCCAGTCCAATCGATCAGTTCGTGTGGTTGATTTCAGAGAGTCAATGCAGGCATATGTTGACATACAATCTGCCCTAACATTGCAAGAACCATATGGTTTGGGAATTGGCAAGGCATGTTTGTTCCACAGAGGGATTCCGAAGTGAGCATGATGAGGTCAACACTCCCTGTGCCCCTTCAGCTTCCTGGCCCGCCATTGATTGAGTAGTCTTTACCAAGCATCCATTGTTTTACCAAGGATCTTAGACTACAGAACCAGATCAACCATTCTTTTAGTCTTAGAAGGACGCATCCTTCAACAGCCCAACGTCCGATTCCAAGCATCGGCTTCTGCGGATGCAGCGAGAAGGCTTGGTCTTGGCAGCCTGCCAGAAGGCTTGGTCGTGTCAGGTCAGACGTGATGCGACTTTTGCGCTTCTGGCAGGGCGAAATTCATACCCATGGCCCATGTGCCTCAAATGCCACTCTTCAGGAAGCAGTGGTTGCCCTCGTTTAGTTGCCGTGGTCCCATGTGCAAGGAGTGTGATCACATGGGTAGATGGATTAGCTCCCAGGAAGCTGGAAAAACATACAGTGGTTTCAGAGTAGATGGCACAATCCCCTATAAAGGCGGCTTTCTATAGATCCTAATATAAAGGACATCTTTGGGTTTGTGCCATCTACTCTGAAACCAGTGTATGTTGGAGCCCTACCTATAGAGATACATCCACAGCATTGATCCGCACTTTTGAATGGAAACCATCTGGCCGCGCTGGCAAGGGAAACCACCCCACTGTGGAGGAATCAATTTGAACGCCCGCGGCAGGCGTGTCTGAAACATGTGAAGCAAGGTTGGGCAGCAAAGTCACTGTGCTTGAACAAAAGAGTTCTACATACTTTGATTGTCGAAACTGCGATGTTCTTGAGAGTTCTTGAGGATCACTCCCCATCCAAAAGGGTCGTCTTAAGCAATCAACATCTACCGCCCAACCCTGTTCAACCTACACAGACCTGGAAGCAGGTCGGCCCAGCGCTCTGTCAACCTACGGTCAGACCGTTCGTACCGTCGGACGCTTCAGCCGCGGGCCAGCGTGACCCGCCCCAGCGGATCACTGAATCGAATCCAGCCATTGGATCAATGGTTCCACCATGGTCTCCTAGCGCCACCATGGTCGTTCCACGAGCGGGACCGGCCACGGCACGGCACAGGGTCGGACCGCGCGCGGACGGTCGACAGGAGGAAGACATGGATTCCCCAGTTCTGGGGTGTTCAACCCTAGAGAAAATAAAACCTCACTCTACTGAAAGCAAAACCAATGACTTTCAAGTTGCTATGCCATGAAGTGCGATATGAAGTGCGACCAAACATGCTACCGAACGCCGAACTTGGTGTCAAGTACTCGCTGTGGCCTGGTATGATGTATGGTTGGGGAACTCTGGGTTCTCACCTTCTCAACATTACTCTGCTGAGAAAACTAACACAAACCCCGAAAACCCACTGGTTCAAAGGACAACTGGGTGCCATTCGACCCGAGTCCACTGGTAACACTGAAACATACTGAATCACTGGAACCATTCAAGTCTTGAAAACACTGAAACAACTACACAGTCTTTCGGTTGGTTGGTTTTCGGGAGTGTACTACTTGAACACTTTAACTTTAACAGGCTCCACAGAGCCCTCCGTACCCACCGGTGTTCCCACGGGGCAGCTTAAGTTCAGGTTGAAAGGGTCAGTCACTGAGTGGCCAATGACTTCGGACTGAAGAAGTTCAAGTGTTTTCAAGCTGCGGTCACAGGATCAACTCATGCCCGGCTTGATCTGTAGTGGAATGTGATGATGAACAACTTTGTTTCTTCTGGAGTGGTCTTGAATCTCACCCAGTTCTTCGTGTATGTATTACCGCATCAAACGATGTCATCAACCCTGAAACTGAATCAACTAGTTCCAGAACAGCAAACCATCACCTGAACTGGTTTGAACTCATCATGGTTACGTGGAGTTCACCACCTGTTGGTAGAGGATAAAAGGATCATGGTCATACATTGGGTCTATCCTATTAGCTGTAACAATGGGCTGGATGATGATGGTTCGGTTGGAATACCACCACCTGTTGGTAGAGGATAACAGGATAATGGTCATACAAGAGGTCCTGCCATCCACTTCCATGATTAGATCAGGGAGTGTCACGGGTCTCCCTTGTTTCTCGCTCCTGCCATCCAGGATCGATGAAGCAATGCGCTTGATTCGGCACGATGCGCTCGGTGGCGCAGGGGAAGTAGCGGTGGAAGATAGGGTTCAGCAACCTGCAAAAAAAAGAACACAAGCAGGTGCCAGGTGCATTCAGCTTTGTCTTGGGCAGCGCTCTGAGATATACTAATTGGTACGTTGTAGTAGTGCACTTTGCTCTTGGTGTGGCATTCTTGCATCTGTTTAGTCCCAAGACTAAAAGGAGAGCCCAACATTTGCTAGAAATCAACAAGCAACCTTAAGTCAGTGAAACCATGACAACTGATACCTAGCTTGGGTGTCCGGACTCTCTGCATGGTAGCCAGGAACCCGGTTCCTGGACCATTCCTTTTTGGTGGCTCATGAAACCGTATACCTTGGATTTGCTGTCGATTCGGAACCGGGAAGCCATTCGATTCGGAACCGGTTTTCAACTCAGGTCACCCGATCGGCAGACCCAGCTGAACCTCTGGGGGTCCGCCAGGTGACCCCGAACTCAAGGTGCCGGAGGCTTCAAACGGTACAGGTCCGTGTTTTTGTGTGTGTTCAGCGCCCATTCCGACCGCTCGGAGCCGTGCGCTGCGAACGCGCCTGGGTGGATAGATCACATCCTGGTGCAGGCGCCCTCCACGGTGTGAACACAGACCCTTTCCACCCCAAGCCCCCAAGCCCCGTAGAAGAACTATGCAAAGCTTTCCCCAAGACCAGTTTCAAGAAAAAACATAGCTGAAACTGTTTGTAGAAACGCATGCATACTTGTTTGGACCCCTTCATAGTGACATTAACAGACTTAGATGGACAAGTAAAATTCAATGTTGATAATTGTCTTGGGACACTGACCTATTACAGGTACATCCGCACTCAGCTTGTGACCCGAGCATCCTCCTCCGCGCCCAAGACCAGCACCGGCAGAGACGCGCGATGCGCGAAGCTCGGGCGGAGCCAGAAGGGATGCTCCGTGGTGGGCCAGCCGTCGCCTAACGAGTCGTGGGTCCGTTTCATCTCAGAACCCGGAGGTCTTCGAGCCCATCGAAACACAAAGAACATATCTTGAACACAACTTGGAAAGAATAGAACATAACATGATTGATATTATATATAAGCATCTTGAAACTGGAAGCACTTGACATATATAAATAATATAGTATAAATACATCTATCCCCGCAAACTATAAGCCTCTTGACATAGAATAATTTTGTTTGATCTGCAATCCCCACCATCCATCCGATCGGCATCTTCGTCTGTATCCAATACTAGTTGTGTTTGTGTCTACCGTCTGTAATCGGGACAATTGATTGGCAAACGCGTACTTCAATGCACTCCGACTCACCTAGATGGAAGTGAAGTGGCGGACTCAGGAGGCTACAGTGCGCCAGAAAGGGTGAAGGTCCGATGTTCACTCCTCATTTTGATGGGAAGGTCCATCAATCAAGCCACGCAAACCCAGACGCGACTAATGGGACTGCCATAGGACTGCCGATCAATTGACCCAACCACCCCAATGTAGGCATATATGGCATACATGGAGCTTCTGGGAAATGGATCCATCTCCAACCCCGAACGCCAAGACACAGGGCGCTGCAAGGATCTTTTCCACCTCACAGTCCATGTCCCAGGCACCAGGATGAAAACACCATGTGGTCATTCAACTAAACATGGAAAGCGGTGAGGTTGAAAAAACAAAGGTCTTGATAAGTTGATTCATCTATGTACATGAGTACATGTATATACATCCTTAGGGATCCGGTCGTACCTTCTCAGGTACGGTGAGGACGGAGACACTGTGACATGTAGGTTTGCAGTGTCCAGTCGTACCGAACCTGAGAAGGTAATTACTTGGATTTGTAGGGCATATTTAATTACAGTTTATAATCATTTATGTGTACACATACGTTACTACATATGTTCCATATCCGTGACCGCATAGCTGCCTCCAACCATCGACTCATTTTGGGGGGCCAATCCTCCAAACAGTCCTGGAGGGATCGGGACTGGACTGGCACACCGGCTATGCATACATTGGAGTGGTTTCAGGGGTCAATCTATGCAAATATGCCATACATGAAGTGGCTTCAGGATGTAGATTCAGGGAACATCTGCAAACCCAGAAACCTTGCTTCCCTTGAAACCCTGGGATTCCTTTTCGGAGTGAAAGCCATGGTTTCCTCTAGATTTTCCCAAACAAACAAATTTCTGGGATGGATTCGGCTTCAAATCAGGAGCCAAGGACTCTACCATCCTGTCTGGGTGTCCTGGCTGGACCACCGACACACTACTTACTATAGGCGTATAGGCTTCCAAACAGGGCATCCAAACAGGAAGGTCCAGGAAGGTTCTGACAGCTGAAAGGCTGAAAGGTTTAGTCCTTGGAATCAACTATTATATGTTCACCATGCTTTATACTTGACAACTAAGCTACCTCGGATACCATTTACATCTGGTCAGCTACTAGTTTGATACTAGCAACTGCGTCGTAACAAGCCCCTGGTTGAAAAACAAGGATCCGAAGATGCCAGCCAAACTCATCGGGTTATATTGGACAACCTACCAGGGGCCCGAACCAAACTATGAACACTTGAGGCCAGAGGGGGTGAACGAAAGCTAGCCGGGCTTCCGGTGGTCTGCTGCTGGTGCTGCTGCTGCCGCTGCTGCGCTGGGCGCTGCTGCGCTGGGTGCTCTGCAGGCGCCGGGTCGTCTGCTGCTGCTGCTGCTGCTGCTGCTGGCGCTGGGTGGTCTGCTGCGGCTGCTGCTGCCGCGGCGTTGGGTATGCTGCTGCTGCTGCTGCCGCTGCTGCGCTGGGCGCTGCAGATGCTTGGTGTGCTGCAGCTGCTTGGTGGTCCCGCTCACCGCGCGCAGGGGGGAGTCGAACCGCGGGGGGGGGGGGGGCCATAAGATTGATTTAATCAATTATTTGAGGTTTCTGAGGTGCGTCCACCCCGTCACTTAACTTGCTAAAGCAAGAGCAACTCCAGCTAGCTAAGGCTAGCTTTCGTGAATAGTGGTGTTGTGCCATTCCATCCAGTGGAGGACATTCAAGTCCAAAAACGGTACGACGCATCCTGTCGCATGCCTACGCCTACGAGGCCATCCGCAGCGACGCTGCACGATCAGACCACACAATGCTCGTCTGACCACCCTATGCTCGTCTTCAGCTGTCCGGTATGCTGCGCTTATGTGTGCTTTTTGCCATTCCAACCTCTTACCTGAGCATGGCTAGTAACCCTAGGGATCCAAGTACCTTCTCAGGTACGGTGATTGGAGACTATGTATGTAGGTTTGGAGTTCCCAGTCGTACCTTCTGAGAAGGTAATTACTTGGATCCCTAGGGTAAGTCGGTAAGTCCCTAAATTCCGGACCACCACGTGCATTGACAAGTCTTAATAAGCCAAGCATGGAGAACCCAACGGAAAAATACGGAAAACACCATAAGATCAGTACGAGTTTTGCTGCTCAAGTACGATGCTTTGCCAACCGTCAGTGAATGTAATCTTGAGGACCATCCATTCATTGGCCACTATCAATCTGGTGGTTTCCTCCTCCATGTCTTCCCCCATGTTATGATTTTATTGGATTTGCTTAAGGAACCTGGGAAATTAAAACATATCCACTACCCTCCAAAAAGGGGTTTACCCATAGGGAAAATTTTAAAAATATCGCCTGATCCGCAAAACCAGGTTTTGATGAGTTTTGATCACAAACTTGTCCAAGCTAGACACGCGGGGAAACAACATGAAACGACCAAAAGAGGGCACTGGAACTCCAAAAACTAAAAAATTGAGACCCCAAACCCCTCCAGAGGATTCGGGTCCGACCCCTCCATATGAGGGCCCAGGGTCGCGTCTGGGCAGTGGTTTTTCAGCATTGTCCACTTCCATGCGAGCGCCAATGTTTGGAGCGCCAAGCTGCATATTTGGCTTTGCCGCCGTCAAATCCTTCCACGGCCTGCCCGCTTGGGCAGCGATTGAAACCACTAAGAGCTTGGTAGTGGCAAGTGGCAAGCCACCACGGGCACAGCGTCTAAAGAAACTCAAAAACAACCAGGCTCATGCGTTCTTGAGAGGCTCTATCTAATTGTACTAGAGGCTCTAGAGGCTCTATGGATCTCTATGGCCCGTTCTTGAGAGGCGCTAGAGGCTCAGTCTAAAGAAACTCAAGTCTGTTCTAATTGAGGCTCTAGGGGCGTAGGTAGAAAATGTTGCGTTGATGCATCATCCCTATGGATCCACATACCTTCTCAGAAGGTCACTGGGCCCCCCGTGACGCCTACATAAATAGTCTCCGTCCTCACCGTACCTGAGGTTCGGTGGCAGTGGATCCATAGGGCATGATACATCCGGCAGGTGAGGAGGATGCCAAGCCCACCACAGCCCTGGGGCGCTTCGCGCGCACGCTCTCGCTTCGCGCGCGTGCACTCTCCTCGGTGGTCGGCAGCAGGAACAGGCGCTGCACAAGGGAGGCATCCCACACGCGGCCGGTGAAGAGGTAGTACACAAAGGCCACCAAACCTCGGTCTCCAGGGTCTCGATGCTTCAGTCTGCAGCCACTGGCAAAAACACTGTCGGAGGGTGCTGTGGACCTGGTAAGTTGGACCTCAGAAATGGCTGTGGACCTTGAGAAACCGAGAAAAGCCGGTTGATCTCGAATCGAATTAACACCAAACACTCCATGGCACTGCCATATATATGCCCACATTGAACCCTGAAAAACCACCCCACTGGTATGGTGTCATATGGCAGTCCCAAACGGGTCGTGTCTGGGATCTGTTGGAGGGTGCTGTGGACGTACAGGTCAGTTGGACCTCAGAAATGGCTGTGGACTGAGAAAAGTCGGTTGACCTCGAATCGGATGAACCGAATAAACGACCAATAGGAGAGGCCCACAGCCACATCTAACCCAGGACCAGCCCGACTGATGTCTCGAAATAGACTTCACATGGTAACAAACAATGAACATCTTCTGTTTAATCTACAAGTTTGACAAACAATATAAACAACACAAACACATAAAACATCATAAAACCACCAAACGACCCTAAACCAAACAATAATCAAATGAATCAAGTAAGCCAAGCAGTCGCTTCGTCTTCAAACAAGCAGTCGCACGGAAAAAAAAGGAACGATACCAACGCGGATTGATCCGCAGGTTACGAACGGCCCCAGTCCAATGCAGTCGGCTCCAGTCCAATGCAGTCCAAGGCACCATATTCTTTGAACACCTGAGTGGTGGTCTGAGCACCAGGTATTACCCATGTCATTTTAAGCACCCGACTCAGAAAAGATCACCACCTGGCACCTTTTGAAGTCTCCACTTGTCGTTTTTAACCTTCGCCATATAGGTTAAGAGGCATGTCTGGGGGTTTGAAACAAAAATCTTTCTAAACAATCGCTGGTCACATTGGTCTTGTGGCTCATCATTGCCATCCCAGCGCCCAACGAACTGATGGGCACGGTGGCACTCAGCACGGCACCCTGCACATGCAACGAGGCGTCCTCCAGCGCTGTGCCACGGAGCAACGTTTGCAGCAAAATGCCACCTTGACCTCGTTTGGGTGTGGGCCAAGAGCTCATTGATAATCCCTGAGAACCTCTCTTGAGTAAGCGGTTCTCACATGATCAACTCCAGTAAAATGAGGTCCAACTGACCTGCTGGGCAAGGTTTCGGTTGACATCCCTTACAAACTAATGGAATCGGTTTATTTGACCCAGGGTGGAAAGGGATACAGCAAGCTGTTTCCAGCGGTTTTGTTTGATCATCTTCTGGAATGTACTTATCATTTTCTGGCATCTGCAGCCATCTCAGCCAATGTCATTATCTGGGATCAATTCTGGTATTAACTTGGAACCTGAAAACCCCTGGCTTGTAGAGGAAACATGGTCTTCCAGTCGGTTCCATGCCATCAGGTTCCTTGCCTATCTTCCCGGGTGCCGTGTGTAAGCATGTTCTGCCCAAACGCTCCGTTCACAGCCCGACTGGTCCCTCAAAACCTAAGGAATTGAGACCCCAGACCCCTCCAGAGGATTCGGGGCCGACCCCTCCAGAGGATTCGGGGCCGAACGGGTCGCGTCTGGGTGGGATGAATTGATCCAGCCCAGTGACCCGCGGAACCACCCTCACCACGCCGCCCCGGAACCGCCATCCCCCCGGAACCGCCCATTTGCCGGGTGAGAGCCGGCGCTCTATGTGATTCCAAAGCCGGAGCACTTGGAGACCTAGGGATCAAACAATATATTGGTCCTACCACTGCCGGAGTACTTGAGAACTCCGGTTCTATTTTAGACCTATAGGGATACCGGGATAGGTCCTTTTACCAAAAAACAATATAATTGTTGTCATTATGAATTACAGGTTCTGACCACCGGACGGCAGGCCATTCATGCTCTTGGCGCAGCACCAACCAATACCAACCATGGGTCCCAATACGTAAAAGTAGATTCTCCCGGAGTCACAAACAACCCAGTGCATCCCAGGCAAACCACTAGTAGTAAAGAACCACGGATTCGTTCGGCCTATGGTTTTAGTCGAACTGGAACCACTGGGACTCCCAGCGACATCGTGGGAACTGCCGACGGATGCCCTGGGCAAAGTAAACACCTGCTGCACCTCTTCTAGTGGGTTCCTTTGTTCTACGTCTGTTCGTCGACCCAATGGACCCCGGTGGACCCTGACAGCCAAAAAGGATGTTTTCCACCCATTTCCCAGACGAGACTGTGACTGGAAAAAGACACCGTCGCATGGACCCCGGTGGAGAAAAGGAGGTTGAACCCAAACCAAACAAAGGGGACTGGAAAAAAGACACCTACTACATGGATCGGGCATGTATCACTGTAGAACTATTCCATACATGAATGTTCTGGGACATGAACACTAGGCGGTGCGTCAACAGGAGCGGATTGGAGGCCGGGGAGCTAGGGAAAGGGATTGAACAAATAAATCCCAGACGCTCCATGTATACCATATATGCCTTGACCACCCTGGCCCCACCCCAACTGATGGGCAAATATGGCAGTCCCATGGAGTGTCTGGGAATTGAAGTATATCTCTTTGCGGAATGAACATGGTGCTGACCAGGCTCAGGCATCCCGTACAAAAATGGCAGGGCATGGACCCCCCTGCTCTCTCCCAGCCACAGAGCAGCTACCCGGTTTTGCCGCACTCTTTGAAAACAAGCCAACGCCATGTGCTTTGAGCTCTTGTGGTTTGTGAGCTCTTGAACCGTTCAGGATTGGTAGGTCGCACTGCCCAAGTCGTGGGCAAAGAACACAACAGCAAAAATATGTCAAATAATATGTCAAATATCAACACACCTGAGCACAAATCTTGCACAGATCGCGCACATCTTCGCCTTTTAGCAGTCGCTTCAGAAGTCGTGCCAAAGTCTTGCAAGTGATGTTGCATTGAGAGCCCATGGGAAAGTCAAACTCCCCGCGGCCGTCTGTACAAATGCATTCAGTGCACCTCCTTGTCGAGGTGATCCTACAAAAAAGGTCTGGCTCAGTAGAAGATCTCAATAACACGCGTCACACGATGCACATGTCGATGCACATGTCGAATCTTGGTATCAATCTGATCCCTAGGGACTTCTTTTGTGCACAAATGGCCACAGGGTGCATAGTAGCACACCTCTAAGCCCTGAAAGTTGCCATGACGGCATCGGAGCACCCGAGTGACACGCGCACTCATCCAGGTTCGGTAGGTGTTGCTCCATGCGTGCACTGGATCATTGACAGCAAAGTGATGCGGCATTCTTTGCAAAGCGGTCTGCGCCGGGCGAGTCTTGTTCGGCACTTGAGTTGCTTGAGCCAGCTGAGCAGTCCCATGGTCATGAGTTAAGGGTGTGTCTCACAGTAAGGAGTAAGGGGGTCACTCGCCAATAGATTTACTAATTATCGCACTCTCAAAACCACAAACACCCTTTGCTTTTCAATTGTTGTGAGATTTTGTGAGCTCTTGAACCTATTTGTCGCACTGCCCAAGTCGTGGGCAAAGTGTCCACAAAGGAGCCCCATTTCCACGGGTCCTATATAGTACGGATCACGCTTAATTTATACATCTATATGGGGAGACCCCTGGCAGACCGCAAACCCTGAGCCTTTGGGTGGTCTTTAAAGAAAACACGTTCAAGTGAGTAACTAGGACCACCCAACGGTCCAATATGCCAATCCCTAGGCCTCCAAGTACCTTCTGAGAAGGTGTTTGGGGTGGGTTTGGAGGGTCCAGTCATACCTTCTGAGGAGGTACTTGGAGGTGTAGGGAATATACTCATTCTGCGATGCAGTCTGCACTTTCGTCGTGGGGCACCTCTGGAGGACCAGCATGCCTAGGATTCCAACAGATCCAACATCATCCATGCAAATGGACATCTTCCCTACATGGATGGGGTCCTGTTGATACCGTATGTATACAAATGAAATACATCTACTCCACTCCCATGGATGCTACCCGACTTCTGGACCAACCCCGAACCAAACCGCCCCAAACCGTTGATAAACCAAGTCTCGACACCCAAACCGTTCGTTCGTTCGCCCCGTCCGCTCGTTCGTCCAACAAAGACACCGGGCCGAAGAGACCCAGACACGACCCTTCTGGGACTGCCATAGGACTGCCGATCAGGCCAGGGGTTTTGCCAGAGGGGTCTGGCTTGATCGGCAGTCCTGTGGCAGTCCCAGAAGGGTCGTGTTTGGGAGAGGTGGTTCACGTGACCGTCTTCGTTAGGACCCGGGTTACCCTGGGGTGTACCCAACGTCCTTCAGTCTCGGTCTGAAGGAAGTGGCTTTCATGCGACTGCAGGACCCGACGACAAGGACGGCCCGGATTGGCCGTTGACAAAGACACCCTTCTCTGGAAGTGTATATACGTATAAGGTCTACTCACCCCTCTGGCCGACCATCCGAAGGTCCGCTCCTCTTCTTCAACCAATGCTGTTTCCGCACCGAGCTGCTGTGTCCCAGCAAGACCACCTGCTGCAGCTGCCCCAGCTGCCGCAGCTCCGTCAGCGCCGAGACCGCCCGGCGCAGCAGCTCCGCGGCGAAGCAGCCGCGCGCGCTGGGCAGGTCCAGGGCATAGGAGCTGAAGCCGCGCCTCGGTACGTGGGTCGTCCGCGGGCTATGCCGCGGGAAGGGTAAGGGTGGCATGAAGATGGGTGGAAGTTTCTGGCTGAAGCCTGTGAAAAGTGTACTGCCAAAATGGGGATTTCCAGAACGGAAGAGAAGCCTAACTAGAAGTCTACTGCAACGAAAGTTTACTGCAAACATTGGATTGTTGCATGACATGTCCAGAATGGATTGAACATCTATTATACACTGGGTGGTCATCTCCGCATTTCCAAGCAGGTCGCATCAGATCAAGGTCATTCTGACTCTTCGAGTCGAACCGTCGACGGAGCGGCCGGGCGACGGAGCTCTCCACAGCTGAGTCACAGCGAGTCTCATATGAGGAGTTCGGGGCGGGTTTCGGGCGATTGCGCAACAAACATGAAATCCCTATCAGTCCAAAGACCCAGTAAAATGAGGTCGACTTGACTTCTATAGAACAAGCTTTTGATGTGGTTGCATGTTTCGTCTACTATATAGTAGTCTACTATATATATATATATCCCTAGGGCTCCAGTCGTACCTCCTGAAACACAGGTATGACTGGACCTTCTAGGCCCACCTCAAACACCTTCTCAAAAGGTATCTGGAGCCCTAGGGTAGATTTTGTCTTGTTACATGCAAAACTTCTGGTACACTCCGACTCACTAACATGGAAGTGGAAAACCCACTGTTTGTAGAGGAAAGCAAGAGACCATTTTCCACTTCCATGTTAGTGAGCCAGAGTGTACCCAACATAGTGGAAGGGCTGCCGGTCTTGGCGCATAGATCTTCGAACAGTCCGCCAGATGTGTGTGGTATATGGGTCTTTCAAAGCTGGACTACCTGGCTTGACCACCAAAAAACGATGAACGGAATAGGCAACTAGACATGGGCCTGGTTGCAGGCCAGGCTCCGTCTCAAAAAAAGAAACGGAAAGGCTGCCCATACGTATATGTTGGAGTCCCAGCCAGGTATGGCTTCTTGGACATGTTGAAGCTGTGGGGTCCCTCCTTAATTTGGTTTCAGAAACAGATTTAGTTGTTGAACGCTAGGAGTCCAAGTACCTCCTCAGAAGGTATTTGGACATATTTGGAGCCTCCTGGCACCTACCCCAGTCCCACCTTCTTAGAAGGTACGACTGGAGCCCAAACGGGGAAGTGATACACATAGACTACCGAAGTGGTGGGGGGGGTCCCACGGAGTTCGCCTGGGTCCAGACCAACCAAAACCATGGTCTGCTTCGTGTTTTTGTATCCCGTTTGGGATCCGTTTTCGTACCGAACCTCAGGTACGGTGATGTGTTTGGCACTGTTATGTAGGTGCCTGGGTCGGGTCCAGTCGTACCGAACCTGAGGTTCGGTACGAAAACGGATCCCTATCGGGTATGTTTTTGTATGAGCAACTCCAGTCAAGAAAGGTCTGTTCCTGACCTGTAGGTACCTGGGTCCGACGACTTTCCCCCAACGCAGAGAAGAACTGCTTTCGCCGGGAAAAGACCGGTAGATTCGGGTGATCGCCTTTCTCTGCTTGTTCGATGTGATTTGTCCTGAAGTAAATCCAAGAGGTATAGGAATCAAATTACCTGGTCTATACCTGTCGTTGGTACATTCTGTCTCAACGAGTTCTTTCTAGACTTCTAGACGGGCGACTTGCTTCCCAACTCCCCAACTCGTGAGTGCTGGCTTTCCTGAAATCATCCCCCAGCCTTCAAAGACCATTAAACCCTATGGATCCACATACCTTCTCAGAAGGTAATTGGACCCTCCAAGTCTACATAAATAGTCTCCAATGACCTTCTCAGAAGGGATCCATAGGGAAAAGAATGGTTGACCTGGTTTGTAGTGTTAAAATCCTGGTTGTCTGACCAAATTGATAACAAGGCAATGGTTATTGGAAGCCGGATGCGTACATGAAAGCCTCAGAATCGGAGCCCGCATTCCGGACAAACATCTCTGCCCAGGACACTTGGAGAGCAGCGTTTGCAGCGTCTGGCAAATTCTCAAGGAGGGGTCGAACCAAAAGAGTTACACTCCCCACAACAATCATGGGAGTGCATGGCTGGCATGGCATGGCCCCTGAAAAGACTCCGACTCCATATCAGTGTTTCTTGCAGGGAGGGTACGGGGGGGTCTGTTGAGTCCGGACAGAACATCAACTAGCAAGTGGATGAGCTATAGGCATTGGGGATTCCGCTTAGCAGCTACTCTAACTCTAACTCGCTCAGATTTCCTGCAAAAAAAGGGGAAAGCATCACACGGTTCGCCCTCTTTCACCTCTTCTCTCTCTAGTGGGGACCACCCCCCGTCCGGTCCGTTCTCCCCCCCCATCCATTCCGTCCATTCATTCGGTCTTCCCCACATGAGATGCGATCCCAAGATCCCAACGTGTCGCGCGGGCTCCGAATGGTAGCCAGAAGCTATCCCCAGTCCCACGGCCTCTCTGGGACTGGAATGATTTGCACAAAGAACCGGCCAAGAAACACATCAACCACCCCAAGGAAACCATCCGCAAAACCATTCCATGGGGCACTCGACGGATGTAAAAATGCCAGTCCCATTTGGGTGCCCCAGGTCTACTCAATAGTGCTTGGAACCCGATGGAGTGAACGGTGCACAGAACATCTGTCGGAACGCGGTGCCATACACTCCCTACCTCCTGAGGGTCCAGGTACCCCCGTACTTCGGATGGTCGTTGCCGGAGCTGAGTACGTGCGAAACCAGAGAATGGTCGTTGCCGGGGGCGTCTGGCAGGACATCCGAGCAACGGATGGTCTTCGAGGCCCCTTAGGGCCGGAACGGCCCCATGGTGGAAGTGGATGTCATGGCCCCGAGTTCGGAAGACCACGAAATCCACGATATACACAGGTCCGGTGGTGCCATCCGGTGGTGCCATCCGTCGTCTCCATGTGAGTTCCAGGGAACGTAACTCAAAGCTTCGACCTTCGCTGGCCTTGAAATACCAGGCTCCATGCCACATTCCAGGGATCATCACGATCACGGTCTTCTTCTCCTTCACGTCCCCACTGGCGGGCACATGAACCACCTGAGGCCAGAAAAATGGGGATTGAACATGATTGAACAATAGGCCCTTGAGGCCCTTGGGAGCTATTAGAGGGGTTGATGCGTCAGGTACCATACACCTATTGCTGAGTGTACTCAGTGTACTGAGGTATACTGCATGTAAAAACACATCTATACCAGCACCTCCAACAGGTCACTCATTGAAACCTGTTAGGGCCTTTCCCAACCCTCCATGTCGGAGACCTGCAAACGCTGCCCCTGCGATAAGGGGGTAGAACGATCTGATCTGCCAAATGGTTGGATTTCATCCTTACCCAACTGCTCCATGTATGGCATGGCATACGGTAATAGTGCGAATAGTGGATACCAGGACCCTCCAAGGGGTGCCCTGTCTGGAAGCCTATAGGTAGTGTGGGGTAGTCCATTGGACACCCCTTGGAGGGTCCAGGTAGGCTTTAAATATGTTTTAAATATGAAAGAAACAACCATGTGAGCTGCTAAAAGGGTTGTTGACAACACACAAGAGGATTCGGGCTCGTGCAAGCCGCATAAAACTCTTCTCCACAAGAGGATTCACCCATACTTGTATTTGCTAGCTACATAAAACCGGCAAACAAAAGCAGAAGGGGATTCACCCGGTTCGGAGAAAAAAAACCAAACAAATCACCCGATCAGCAAGAACAAATTGGACAAAGTTCCTGCAACAAAACAATTGACCCCAATAGCAACACGGATCAATTCGCTCTTCCCAATACCATGGTTCATGGCTCACGTAAACGGATACAACCAAACATGCAAAAAAAATCTATAGCGTTGCCTATCGGTCTTGACCCACAGCCCAAATGCAATGGGTTTTGAGATGTGTTCAAGGTCCGCACCACCCTACCGTTGCCTCGGTGTCCAAGCATTCTGAGAGTGGGTATTACCGAGTGGCTTGATTGATTGGAACCCACCAGGTCACCACCCTACCTGACGTCCCTCCGCTGTCCGAAAGCAAGCGTCCCAACAGGTGGGGACCGAAGCGTCCCGTTCACCACTTCGGGACCGTCCGTCCCCAACTCCACGCGACCCAGGAGATCCACGTGATCCACGACTCGACCGGCGTCCACCCACAGAAGCCGGACACTCCGTGGACGAAGCGAGTGCATCAAGCGTCTACAGCGCAGCCAGTCGATCTAGCGAAACTGAGGCAGGAAATCACTTAGCCTTATTCTTCCAAGAAGCTGGAAGAATTTTTTGAAGTTTCGTCGGTCGAAACAGCGCAGAAAACAAGGCCTTGCAAGGAGGACAAGCACATATCAGCAAACATATCTGACTCCCTCAGTTTCCCTGGAAAAAAGGGGCTAACCTTTCTCCAGCTGTTCGCATCTCCCATTGCTAGGCGAGGCCTAGGCGTTCGCCACCCTTCCCGCAAACACCCTGGTCGTACGGCCAGACCGGACAAATCTCAAAGTGAAAAGGAAAAGAAACCGAACATCACATACCAAAAAAGGTTGAGTGACCTTATATAGGACCGTAACCTGGGGTACCGAACTGGAATAGGCTAGTTCGGGTCCTTCAACCTCTGTTGGTATTTAGTGGGAAAAAAGGTTGAAGGTTATCAGAATCTACTGACTGGGTAGGATACCTGCAGGAAGCCCCAAGAGCACGTGTTGGTCTGCACGTCCTACCGCACGCTGATTGGTCCGCCACGCCACATTCACACGCTCCGACTCCCGCTTCCAGCAGCAACGCTTCCAAAGGAGCAAGGCAGCAAGTCCGCCGGCCGCGGCAGCAGCAAGGTGTTCTTGTGTCATGGTGCGATGAAGTAGGGGCAGGTGAGTTTGTTTTGTGTTTTTATACTATATCACATAGATGAGAAGATCTGATGTCATTACATGATGTACTTTAATTGCTGTTCACACCTAGCAGCAGGTGTGCACCAGGCATACCGGATTTGACGTGTCAGAAGGGACTTCCAACCTGTACACCAAAAATAGTTATTATATAACCAAACGAATCCACTTGGACCATTTTGCTTTCGGAGAAGCACCCACAACTGTCATGCACGGCTCATGCACGGCTCGTTCTGAGCAAAAGGGTCGGAAACATGTGCTGGACTTCCCACCACCTTTGACTTGCGGTGGTTTCAGAAGTTCAATGGCGCAAACCTCAAGATGTCCTTCAGATGAGGCTCCATATAAACCATCGTGTGGACATTGCGCGATCCATTACTCTAGAACCACTTCCATATAGTTCTCACTGTTTGACTAAGGATTTTGGACGACCACACCGGCTCAACCATGCTTTGAAGGGTGTTAGAAGGCTAGGGAAATGTTCTGGCATGGCACCACAATCACAATGCAACTAATTGGGCCTCGGGCAAATGGCTGTACATCGAACAACCGCGTCGAATAACCCCATCCCGCCAAACCAACTTCAGATTGAACATTCCCTTGTAGCAAGTCCACTCGTATCCTGAAGTGACTTGGTGAAAACAACCGAAATCAGGAAATGACATTGTCAACACACATTCGGCTTAGAGTGGATAACAACATGCTAAAATGATCTAAAATGAACATACCCACTCGATCAACGACTGTCCACCGACGACCGCAACCGCAAACAAAAACAAAACTGATTTAGCACATTCACATTGCTGTTAATTTGGACCTGACCACACCAAATTTATCTTTAACATGCACCTAGCACCGCCAAACCCAGATGTGTTGAAAAAATGCCAAGTAAAACGCAACTGCCAGGGGTCACAAAGGGGTAGTGTTTATGGGCACCCTTAACCTCCACTAGGCATCCCTTTGTGACTCCTGGTGTACATCCCCCACGGCCACCCCTGACAAAAACGATTTGTCGAACATGCCCACCGCCCAACCCATGCGGGTTTAATCAAAACTGCTGTCCAGCATGTGGGCTCCGTTGTCCAATGTTTTGTCCTTGGTTGTTAGCCACTTCAGTTTCGTAAGAACGAGTATTTCCCTCCACTCCCTCCCCAATGGCAACCATGTGCAACCAATACGAGACACTCCATGGGACTGTCATAAATGCCTACATGAAACCACCCCACTGTAGGCATATATGGCACACATGCAGTGTCTGGGAATATCAACGAACATGGGCGCTTCCAAGCGGACCACCAGCAACCTTAGGAACTTCGAAAACGGCCCCATCGTGCCTGTGAGTGCAAGCTCCTCTGCCAAAGTCTCTTGATCACGCAGCGGTAGATCACCTCACGGCACCCCGGTTTCCGTTCGACCATTCGAAGAGTCCAGCTGACCTGGCTTCGCTGTCGGAAACCTTGGTGGAACAACAGAAAAAACCACAGTGCAGGCTTGGGATTCAGGTCTTTGAATGAAACGTGGGCCTAGGGTGTCTAGAAAAAGGCCCCTGCTGGCGAGGCTGGGACGCCTGTGATTTTGGCACCACGCAGCCCAAAAAAAGGTTGCATTGACGAAGCAGCACGTCGGAGTATCCGGACTCTTGGAAGGCACATGAAGGCACCAAACTTGCGCCAGCTTCATGCACCCCACAGCCATGCCGCCATGCCCCAGGAAGGCTTTTAGAAGCTAAGCGGCTGCATAGACCGTGTATTTACCCCAATACCTTGCCATGATGCGTCCTCCACCTGCATCCTAAGAGGTGACGGTATAGTGGCAGCTGTGATCTTGGACCGTATGCTATGAAAGCTCTTAGTCGAACTCCAGGGCTCTGCGTGCGGACATTCGTTTGTTTGAGAACTCTATCCAAGAACTCTCTCCCAAGGGGGTGGTGCCTTCAAGCATGTGCGCGGCGCGGCCAGCGCGACGGAAAAGCACGACGTCCTGTTTGCGCTGGCTCCTAGGGCTTCAAAGGGCAGTGGTGTCTAGTTCAACGACATTCGCAAACATTATTCAGCAGTGCCATGTTGAGGTGTGAAACTTTGAGGGTATGCCCAACTACTCCACTCACTGGGACTCAGAACAGTTCTGGGATACTCAACCCCTTTCTGGGATACATCATCTGAAACGTGGCAACCATGACAGCAAACAATGTAATTGTGACTTCTTCGTAGGCGTTGGCCGCCAGCAGAAGGGGCGGTCCACCCATCCTCGTCCTCCTTCACCAGGAGCCCAACCCGTCGAACACTCGAAACGCGGAGAAGACCTATGGGTTCTGAGGGCGACAGCCCAAAGGATGTCATGCCTTGCTTTTTTTTCTCAATCTCTGTGGCTCGCACTCTCATCAACTTGAGAGGAGGGAGACACGAAAGGTAGGACAGCGGGAAGAGAAGAGAACGCGAGAGGCAGGAACAAAAATGCAATGTTCGACATGGTGATTTATCCCCTCGGAGGCGACCTGTCGTAAATATATGTTCATATGCACTCTAAATGTTCAAACTTTTGCACTCGAAATGTTCAAAAAGATTCTGAGGAAAACAAACTTGCCCCATGGCTCAGATCATCGGTGAGCATTGAATCGGAGCATCATAGGATTTGAACTATCCTGAAACCATAAGAGGCTCACGAA
>CAXAMN010023217.1:826310-840476 GCA_963970005.1 Durusdinium trenchii | reverse complement strand
GGGGGGGGTTTGAATTGAATGATCAATTATTAGACCCGGACGTCCCAACACCTGCTTCGCAAGACAAACTCAAGGTATCCCCTAAAGGGCTACCTTTCGTGACATCGTTTAAACAAAGTGGATGTCGGTCTTGTGCTATGTCAACAGCGCGTGAAACTCTTTAAACATCAAAACCCTGGGTGTTCTTGCAAGACCTCGTCTTTTCACATGAGGTTTTGGAAGGTTTTGGTTTCTTCAGTACATGTCAGTCAAGGTTATGATAGGCGACATGTCAGTCCTTGGCCCCCCCAAGTAGTGGTCATCACGACTCAACACGACTCAAGGAGGTCGTCAGCACCTACAAGTCCATTGGCCCGACAAGTCCAGACTTGTACCAGGACCTTCCAAGTCCGGTGTGGTATACAGATCCCAGGTAGTTCCCACGTCGTAGTAAGGAACCAGGGGGGCCCTTGTTTGGTCGAACTGGGTTTAGTCGATCTGGAACCACTGGGACTCCCAGCGACATCGTGGGAAATGCCGACGGATGCCCTGGGATATACATCCCAACAAAGGTTGAAGGACCTTATAGGACCCTACTGGGGGACCCATAGGATGCCCTGGGGGTTGGGTTTTGCTGATGGTTTCAGACGACCAAAGGGTCAACCGGACTGAACTGGCGTGGCACCCTCCGCCCGTGGCACCATTGTACTGACCGGTGAGCGTCCAAAACCCCGAACAAGTTGTTTGTTTGACCGCAGAAATTCGAAACGACATCATTCAAAGTGCTTAGTAGGGGGCCGTGTCCCCACATCTAAAAACCACCATTCAGAATTGGTTCACCTTTCGAACCTCTTCTTGCTTAATAGTATAGCTTGTCTATAGTAGTAGCATGCAGTAACCACACAATCCATCACAACCCCCCCCAATCCCTAGGGATCCACATACCTTCTCAGGTACGGTACGACTGGGCCCTCCTGGCGCCTATATACATAACAGTGTCTCCGTCCTCACCGAACCTGAGGTTCGGTACGACTGGATCCCAAACGGGATCTTAAAATCATCCCAATGGGATCCCAAACCCATACACTCCATGTATGGAATATCAGTGTGCCTTTTTTTCGACTCTGGTCTTACGACTCCCGGGAGAATCCTCCTCGGAACCCCTGGGAGCTTCGGTCCGTTGGCGGACCGGCGACGACGGAGTGGGTGCGTCCGGTCGCACCGAGCGCGTTGGTTTCCAACGGGTGACGTGTTGGTTTTCAGGAAACAGGTCTTCAAGGGATCAAAGAGGTGGAACGTGACCGTGTAAATAGGACCCGTCACCTGGGGTTCCCATAGATGTCTATATACCCTAGGGCTCCAGTCGTACCTCCTCAGAAGGAATCTGGACCCTCTAAACCCACCCCAGTCCCACCTTCTAAGAAGCTACTTGGAGCCCTAGGGATAGGGTCATTCAACCTGCGCCAATCAATTTCACCCCTTGGGCCGAATTGGGCCGTCTGAATCGGCAGCACCAAACGGCGGTCGTGCCTGGGTGTGACAATGAAATATGGCGGCCCTAGCCTTCAAAGACCATTAAAAGAACGGTTTGCCGAGAAACGGGCGTTCGGGATGGTGCCAAAGGGGTCTGGCTGTTTCTCGGCATTTGTGGCAGTCCCATGGACTTTGGGACATGTGTTCAGAAGGGAAACAGGTTTCTTGTTGGAACATTCGACTGACCCAAAGGCAAGTTCATAGTCTGATGATGTCTGATTCATAGTCTCGTTTACACACTGATCAGTACATATCAGTACAAATGAGGGTGCCCGGAGTAAATAAGCATCACTCCAAGAAATACAACGCCAAACCAGTCTCCAATCTTTCAACTACCATGGATTTAGATGGGTTGAATACCTGGACCCTCCAAAGGGTGTCCAATGGACTACCCCACACTACCTATAGGCTTCCATTGGGCACCCCTTGGAGGGTCCTGGTATGGGTAGTTTATTCATCAACTTCCCTGGTTCAACAACTTCGTCGGGGGGGAAGGCGCCGTGTTCAAAAAAGTGTTCATTGCACGCAGCAATGATAACAATCCCAGGGCATCCAGTTACCACTATAGCTGGTAACCAGTGGTTCCAAAGACTACAACAATAGACCTAGAATCCCTGGTTCCTTATATAGTGGTAACTGGGATGCACTGGGAATGAGAGGGAAGGCTAGGGCAGTTCTTTTTCTCAGAAAGGGACGATCATGACCCGACCGCCATTGAGCTTGGATGCATTTGTTGGGCCTGCGTCGATGAAGGCAAACATTTGTTGCAGCCCAATGTAGAGCGGGAACATCTACAGGAAACCAAAAGTTTTGAAGGTGAAAACCTTGCTTTCCTGTAGCTGCTCCCTTTAACCAATCCATTGAATGAGCCCATGAGAAGGACCTGTCCTCTTGTTGATCTTGTTGGGCTATCGCATGGAAGCTGCAAAATGATACCTCAAGGCCCCCCATATACAACGCCATGTGCATAATCACATGTGTTTCCGCATGTGGTACCACCATGCTTAGGGCGTTATGGGCGTTCGAAACATCCCAAAAGCCTTCGGAATGACCGAAGCCGTACAGGACTGGAAGATCTACCCCAACCACCGAACCTGGCAAGCAGGCCTGCCGAACGAGCCATCTGCTCTGCGAAAGCGCCCCTTCGGGTCGTGTTTGGTGTAGATTTGGGGTACATCTCAGTATATCCCAAACACCCAGAGCCCAGTGGATGATGATAGGGCCTGGGGCCGCTACCAGGCGCCATCTCTTCAATAGTGTTCTTGTGAATTCCCCTCTCTTACAGGTTTACTGGAACAAGCCCAAGGTAGATTCTTCATTCAATAAAACCATTTGGCTTGTCAATCTGTCCGTGATGTCCAGAACCCCAACTCTGTGTGGATCGGCGCGTGGTTGATTTGGCTGGGGAGCTGACCCCGGTAAGATATGTAACCCTAGGGCTCCTGGCCCACCACCTGAGAAGGGTGAACCCCGAATCAACTCAGGATTTTTCACTACAAAAACCAGGTCAACCATTCAACAATTTTCTAATTGGTCGAACGGAAGTCGAACGGGGCTAGGTGGTATGAGGAGGTCACATCCATCCCCCATCTACTTGGCCGTGGCCGGTCACATCGATCTTCCCACTTTCTCCCAGGCTTCGTGGCATCCCAAAGAAGGCAAGTCTCCAGATGGTAGATGGTTTGGCCGGCCACATGGTGCCTTGAATCATATAGTCAGTGGCAAGTAAACCAAGCAGCCTACGAACCAACCAAGTTGTAAACAAATCATTCAATGAAAATTGACAACATCATATATACTCACATGTGCAAGCTGTTTTCAGCACCTCAAAGAAACACTCACCCAGGACCCTCTGGGACCATCCGACCATGAGGGTCACCTGGCTGGACCACCCTCTACCCTACTAATCCTACTCTCCGGGGATCTCACACGCCAGGACACGGTCAGCTGCTGGTCGGATGGTCCAAGGAAAATGCTCACATTCCAAGAGAGGTCAAGTGACCTGAACTAGGACCCTACTGGGCTACCTATGGGATAGTCTAGTTCGGGTCATTCAACCTCTGTTGGTTGGACAGTCCATGACAGCAAGTCGCTGGTGTTTCCAACCCCGCTCCGCTCTATTTGGCTCCACGCCGGTCCTCATGGCACCCACGCGTCACTTTGCGTCACGGACAGCGGCGTCGCAGGTCCAAGTGGCCGAAGGCCCTTAGGATCTCTTGTGCATTGCCTTGGCTCATCACCACTAGGCCTCGGTCGGTCCGGGCGATTGGTGCTTCTGCTTGAAGTACTGAGCTTTATTTAGTACCAAGATGTACCAAGTCAACTGTGGGGGACGTCATTCCCAATGCAAAAGGAAATGAGGCCACCAACCAGTCTGGTGCTTGGGTTGGGTTAACCCTTGTTGGTCGACTTGGTTGACCTTTGCGGGACGACACTTGGGGCGCCAGGCATGATGAACTGGCTAATTATGCCAGCGCGGCTTTTGTCGGCAAGTCGAAGCTTGTTTGAAAGGCGAGTCTGGACTTGGTCATCTGCCTGCCGAGCCGTTTCAACCAGAAAGTCCCCAATCCTCCAATTTAAGGTGCTCCCTTATCCACAGACTTCCTGGGGAGGTCAGTCTGTGATGTGAACGTCTTGCTGGGGACGCAAGTTACCTAAGGTTTGAGGCTTCACCATCCGATATGTCTCTGCCCAGTTCGGCTCAGAAGGAGCTCACGAATACAGCTGAAACATGTTTCCCCATGCGGATGTACCCAGTTCGGGCCAGTCAACACATCACCTGACCAGCAAAACCCAGGATTAGTGGGAGAACAAGGCCTGAATCCAACCCTACGGACGTCCAGTCTGACTCAGGTCGAAACCTGGTCCTGAAGACCTTCTTGAATAGTGTTTTTGTATGACCCACTTCAGTAAAATGAGGTCAGTTCCTGACTTGGAGGGGCGTCGACGTCTACCTCGATCTTCATCGGACACTGGAAGGAACGCCGGGGAAAAAAATGGTAATACAGTAATCCCTAGGTGGTTAGACCACCCTGGCACCCACCCCAACCATCTTCTCAGGAGGTAGTTGGAGCCCTAGGGAAAATGAATGACTGGCAATCCAACTTCTTCCCAACTTCTTTCCCTTGGTAATCTACACTGCGCTCTTCAAAAAATACAAGCACCAACCCAAAGTCAAATATTTCTCCAAACGCAATACGCAGGCATATGATTCCAGCATGTTCCAACCAACATGTTCCATAATCACTCATCCAATTGGTTTAGGACCTTAAAGAAAGCTCGTCACAAATCCTGTAACCAAAGGTCACGGGTCACCATGCGACATCGGCGGACCCCTGTCCGGTCTCGCTGGTGGTTAATGGACCTAGTGTCCATCCAATCACCACCCGACATGGGTGGTGCTACTGTAGACTGATTATATTCATGACGCCTCCCATACCCAGACGTTCCATGTATACCATATATGCCTACATTGACCACCCTGGCCCCACCCCAACTGATCGGCAGTCCTATGGCCGTCTCAGGTCCGGGTCGTCTCTGGGATATGAAGAGGTCACCCGTTCAGTTTTTGCAGGTGATCTGCAGAAGGTAGTTAGTTGAATCCCACAAAAAGACCCCTGACTCCTTCAGCTTCCAGGAAACGAAACGGTTAATCACACTTTCTACCTGTTACTTGTTGAGTTGGCTGTCCCAACTGGCATATATACTGTCCTGTCTAGACTACCCAGCCCACTTCTAGATCGAGATCACCGGACATGACACCTGCAGCTGGGATGGTCTGGGAGCTGTGTCCCCAACCACTGAACCACTGACTGAGCGCCTCCAACCCACGCCAAGAGGCGCATCTTAGCGACGGCGCAGGCGTCGGGAGGCATGGCGATGCCCACGCCGTCCCGGGCCCAGCGCCACTCGAGGTAGTCCTGGCGATGCAGGCGACGCGGTGCAGCGGCGGTGCACCCCCCGCGGCTTGAGAAAGACCAGTGGCGCCCGGTTCAACCTGGACCCAATTGGCGCGCGGTGCGTGTGTTCAGTGCAGCTTCTAATCGCGTGATATCGCGATGGCCAATCGAATTCTGCAGCTTGAATGGCAAAAGATGCCCTCATCAAGTACATGCTGATTGCACTGCTTGTTAGGTCCTTACCTACTAGTAGGTCTTACTACTTGCTCTTGGGATATCTTGGAATAAGTCATAAGTCACCCCAAATCCAGGAACTTAATGGCACACCAGTTCTCAGCCGTTAACAAAACGGAGAAACAATCTGGATCATTTCACCAGCAAACATGTACAAACCATGAATTTTCAGTTTTGACCATGTCAACAGCGTGGTGACAAGTGTGGGACAGCGGTGAAATCCTGCAAAGAGAGGTGTGGTCCTAGTCTGATAAAATACACACATGGCCACAAAGGCCATGTTAATAAGGGATATAATATGGGCCATGGATGGCCACGGGGAAAATCCATTGATCAATCCACATTTCCTCGGAAGATTCTCTTCGAATCATCCCCTGAAAACCTTCAAACAAAGCCCTAAGCCCTGGCCCCAGCCTTCAAAAAGCCATTAAAAGAATGTGAACGATCTGATTCTGTAGTGTAAACTCCTCAGTAAAACAGCTGGCCGACCCTCCAAAGTACTCAAGAAAATGGAACATTGCCCTATAAAAACAGGTACTTCGGGTACATGGTACCCATTGATGCGAGGTACTTTGAGGCTCCAGCTGGTGCTTTGGGATGACCCGACCCGTTTCTTCTCAGCTGGCTCTTCGACTTTTTCGGGGATTCCCTCCGATTCAGCAGGGCAACTGGGACCACCTTGGAGGGGCATTCCACCTTGCATGAGGTCCGTTCACCTCCAAGTTGACGCTTCTTGTAGCACTTGAGAACCCGTTTGGGCTCCGAACGGCCTACCTCTGTGGGCCAGGGGTGGGTGGTTTTGGGGGGGGTCGAAGACCACCGGTCACCTGAGGAGATGGGCCAGGAGCCCTATGAGAATTTCTGCACCTCTTCCGAACTTCCCATCCAAATATCCAAACTACCAACCCGCGGACCCCTGCTCTGCATCAAACATGTCATATATGATCAAATATGGCCCTTTCCAACCAACAACATCCAACACCTGGTTTCCGACAAATCCTCATGCTGCGAAACCAACTTTGCCAGGACCCTCTCAGTGACCGCACTTGATCTCCTGGATAGAAATCACGGGCCTGCGATTTAGGTCACAAACAGGGACTCCTGGTCATTCGGTCAGTGGGAAGGTCTTCAGCAATCTGACCGTCGTCATCAGTCGTCCCTGCCAGTGTATACGACAGCTCCCAGCTGTGTGCCCTTTTTGTTGCACCTACGGCACCTCCGGTTGCACCCCAGAACTCCTCCAACCCTCCAAACCGAACCCGGCCTCATAGACCTGTGTTTCGGTCTTGGGCCCCAAGTCCCACACCACCGGAAACGACTCCTCGCCACGTCTCCGGTGCCGTTCCGCCGATCTCGAGAGGGTCCGAAGGCCTGGTCTGAACTCGACATCGTTTGATCCGCCAAACAACCAGGTACTAGAACCGGACCCTCCGTCTTCCAGCGTCTGCATGGTGCATGGTCTTTCCTGGCTGAGACGTGGCTCCCTGACCAATCCGCCCAGCCACTGCCGTGCCGAGGGTCCCACAGCCGAATCTGGAACACTGAGACCCATGCCCATGGGCGCCCGGCCCATGGGCGCCCGGTCCTTCAGTCTTTTTTGGCATATTTTGGATGAATAACCCCCAAGCCTGAAGAGGTTGAGCAATTCAATTGTGGTGGTTGATTTATAATCAAGAGTCTACATTCATGTGTCCAGCCACATGTTTCAACATCCCCTCAGCTGCTCAGCCCAAGCATCGATGAAGTTTGTCAGAACTGGCAGCGGAAACCTAAGCCGGCAAAAAGGAACTCGCTCCGTTCATGATACAAAACGCAACATAAAATGGAGGCAAACAAAGGGGCGGGATTACCCGAGATAAACGGACATGGTGAACTTACAGGTGAACTACAAGGCTTTTTCACGATGTGTCAGGATTGTTTTTGAGCGTTGCTGGACTGGTTTTGGGATTCCCAAACGCTCCAATCAGCTCTTGGTCCCTCAAAACCCTAGGGATTGGTTCGGGTCCGGACCCCTCCAAAGGATTCGACTTATGATCGTGCGGTTGTCTGGTCCGCTGGTCCGCTGGTCCGCCGGTCCGCCGGTCCGCCGGTTCGCCGGTCCGCGGGTCCGCTGGTCCGCCGGTCGCTGGTCCGCCGGTTCGCCGGTCCGCCGGTTCGCCGGTCCGCTGGTCCGCCGGTCCGCTTGTCCGCTGGTCCGCCGGTCCGCTGGTCCGCCGTCCGCCGGTCCGCTGGTCCGCCGGTCCGCTGGTCCGCTGGTCCGCTGGTCCGCGGTCCGCTGCTCCCCTCCTCTCATGGATGCGCTCGTCCAGTGGTCCGGTCTGCGGTTCCGGTGGTCTATAAACTGGACATGGAAAGATTTTTTTGTTCTTCAGACAGCAACGTTAGGCAGCGTCTGACAATCAACCTCGTTGGGCCTGCCCTGCAAGCATGATGCGGCGGAACGGAAGCGCCTCACCTATACCTGGGGCTTGAAGCCGAAAATCAGTAACAGAAGTCACCCTCATTGAACTGAAGTGATCATGCTTTGGAATGCCCACCAGAATCTCTGATGTACACCGTGCACCCTGCTTTTTCCAAACTTCAACGCCCCCATCCCTGGCCACTTCTCCTGCTAGTCTTGCACCACAGTGTAGGCGCAAGGTCTGCCTACGCTGCTGTTGTGGCTGACAGGTCTGCAATTAAGGGAGACAAGTTCGGATCTAGATTGTCATGACCAAATTCTGGGAAGGGCTCGGCGGGTGGAATACCTACGGGTGGATTGGTTTCACGCAGGTTTTGCAGGACCCACTTGGCTGCCTGCACCTGAACAACCAAACACCTGCGGATGAGCTCTTTTCACACTTCCTTAGCGACTGTTGTATATCTCCACAACGGCTCACTCCTCATCTCTGGGCCGTTTGCGCCGATCTTCCTGGCGCTTCCTTTCCTGGTTGCTGGATGCTTTCTCCATGGCGGCCACCAGCTCCCGCAAAGTCAGCCCACAAGCCCTCATCAATTCATTGTGGTACTTCACCTTGCCCTGCGCTGTGTCTGGGATCACTTTCAAACACAAAGTCTCACCCTGGAGCTGAAGGATGCTGGAATGCTGCTCTGCGGCTGCCGCCATGACCGCTGTCCATTTCTCTTTCGGAAGCGCTTTGCGGCGGCCCTGCTCCCTGCTGGTGCGCATTTTGTCACACGCTTCTTTGCGAGTCATCTTTGGCTTGCCGGTCAGCAAGGTGTGCTTCAGGATTGCCCGGTCTGTCCAGTGACGGCTGAAGAGACCGTCAGGCTGGACTGTGACGCCATTCTCGCCAAAACCAAAATCACTTGCCCGCACTTCATCAAGAACCAGCGGCTTTTCGCCTGCGGGTGGATCTTGGGGCGGTAGGTCCTCCACGACTTCGGCCACGCTGTCTGGAGGCCTTTCAAGCGAGTTGGGCCCAGGTTCCGCATCTTCTTCTTCAGGTTCAAGTTCAAATTCTTCTTCCTCGCCAGCTTGGGGAAGTCGAAGTCCGGGACCATGCTGGGTCGAAGCAAAATCTTCCGTCTGATAAGGAACACGCAAAGTTGCCAAATCGAAAGCAGGTTGCGGACTTGGCTGCTGGGGAAAATGGTCTGGGCTAGCGGCTGCATCTCCCAAAGCAATATGCTTCAGCTTCTGGACCTGAATTCGCGAATATAGCGCCAACCACAGATCTTGGGTTTTTGAAAATAAACAAACAAGAAACAAAGTGCCAAGAAACCAATTGGAGCAGAGCATAGGCCCTTTGGCAATGATCTGGAGTGACCTGCAAATCCCTCCGTCCAAGAGCTTCAACACTGTGCGCACCCAAAAAGATTTCAAACACCAGGAGCAAAGCCGCCAAAACTCCCACTTGCCACGGAGCGGCTCCAAAGCGAGCGCCACCCTGAACATCCCCTGATTCGCGAGACAGATGGGCTTGCACATTCATTCCACCTTGGTAGGACATGTGCCAAGACTCCGCCTCCGGAGTGAGGGCAATGACTTGGTGAGGTTGGTCGAAGTAGGCAGTGACTCGGGAGACAGCGGCCGTCAGGGAGCACTCTGCTGGAATGGCAAAGCTTCTGTTGGCAACGCGCCACTGAGCTTCAAACCCAGACGTCGACGCAGGAGAACGTTTGAACCGTAGGCGGCTCATCTTGCCATCCAAGAGCCTCACAGGGTACCCATCTTCTGATGGGACATAGTCGCCCGCTGCATTCGCTGGGTGAGCTGCACTGCTTTTTCATCTTCAAGGCCAACGTCTTTCCACTCCTGAGCAGCGGCATCTGGCGAAGCAGCCTCTTTGGCTATGCCCAGCAGTTCCGCAATTTCGGCTGTGAGAGGAACCCATCGGTGCCGGGAAACTCCTGCGCTAAGCAAATCCAGCGAAGAATGTGAGCAGACTTTACAGAATCCAAAACGCTTTAACACAACACCCATCGCGCAGAACACCTGTCCTGGAGGGCAACAGAAATCTGCCGGCATGTCTTCATGCGGCTGCACAGGGCGGCCAGTGGAGATGACAAACCGTTCTTTGGTGGAAGCTGCGTGGCAACCAACCTCACCTCTTTCCATAGGGATGTATTGCGCAGGGTGCATATTGCAAGTGATCCCCATGCTAACGGTTCTAGCAAGCTTCTCTCCATAGCTCCCATTTGTTTTCGTGGCGCGAGCGCTGGTTCCAAACTGCAAGAGCTTGTTGAAGGCACTCTGGTACGGGTTCACCCTTGCCTTGGCTTTCTCCTTGGATGCAGGCCCATCGGACAAGAGACCCAAGCTGAGCAGGAAGTCGTAGGCCTCATCAAAATTCCCCAGCAAGCCAAACCAGCATCGGCCAGTCCAGTCTCCGGGCAACTTGTCAGCATTTCGGACCTGGTTCCAATCGCCCGAGCATCGATGGAACCACTCCTCAGGTGTTGCGCTGGCAACCATTGCGGAGAATAGCTTCGGCTTCAACCTGGCACAAATGGCGGGCTCGTTTTTGGTTAGAATTCAACACCTAAAACTTCCCAGCCCCCTGTTTCAACAGCCCGCTCACACCTGTGCTGCACTGGCGCAGGAGCGCCTTCTTCCACACAATATGTCGCCAGCTTGGACTCTGCGTTCGTCAAGATGACTGCGTCCAACTCCTGCCCACAAGCCTCTGCATGTCCTGTCAAGGATGATTTTCTCGTCTGGGCGTAGTTGACATTAATAGCAACCAACGTCAAAGGCGATGGCGAGGTAGCAAAGACAGCCACTTTGGCACCGTTCACAAGAGCACACATCAGCGACAAGCAGCGGAGGGCGTAAGGAAATTCTGCATGGGCTGCCCTAACAGCGTATGTTTGGCAGAAGCGGTGCCCAGCTTCTCCAAGGATGTAGCTTGGGTCGAAGCACTTGTCCACTTCATCCCACATCAAATTCATGGCAGGGATGTACTGTCTGTCTTCGTGGGCTCCAGACAAGGGCCCCAGAACTGACGACATGGCTTGGCCGCGCCACCGAGCTCAGAGCAGACGCGGCTGTCACGGCCATCATGCAAGGCTTTGTTGGAACACTTTAGTCAGACTTAGTCGAAGCTACGCAAAACAGTTTGGTTTCAAAGCGAGGCATCTGCACATGCGCACTGACAGAGTCATGTACCGCGTGATATGTAGCCGTTTGAAGCAACAGGTCGATGCAATGAGCGGGTACGACACACCATGAATTTTCCATTCCACAGCTTCGATCCAGTCTATAAGGCACAGGCCGTGCTTGAAATCCTAAATCTTAACTTTAGACTGTCAGTCGGTCCCTTCCACTGCCGCAGAGCCGGCGACCTCCTCTGGTCTGTAGCCTCCTTGGAGTATAATTTCATTGTGGCTCCACGCCATATCGAGCAAGAAGAATTGGAAGCCGTGCTTGTTCATGTGCTTGGTTTGGTGCTTGTACTTGCTCAACCAGGTAAAAGTGAATTCACAGACCGAAGTCCGAATGCCTTGAAGAAGAGAAGCGTTTGCAGGCAAGGCTGGGTCGCACGTCTCTTTACACCAAGCATCGGTATGGCCAGCCATGTGGAACTTGTCGCACACGTACTTCATCTCTGGCGGGGCTATCTGGGCAGCAGCTTCTGAATCCTGCGCATGGGCAATATAAAACGTGAAACGCATTCACGCAAGAAACAACAGAACACTAGCACGGTGCTTATAGCTCTCACTGCCCAAAGAATTTCGTGGCTTTGTCATCCCCTTTGAGTTTCCGTCCTGGGCGCGACGAGCCGCGTACTTGTGCAAATGGCAAGCATCATCGTGGACCACCACGCGAAGGGACGGCAAGAGGGCTTTCACAGACGCCAGACATAGGTATCTCTGGCTCAACGACTCACAGCCGTAGATTTCTTGCATGTGCAAAATCAAACCCTCAGACAAACACGCGCACAACATTCCAGCAGATTTGGCAAGCTGCCTTTGAGCAGCGCTGCCTTCCTTGTGTGTGCAGCAAGTCACGCACTGCAAATCTGTTGGGTCGGACGAGCGCCCAATCTCTTGCAACGTTAAACTCGCAAGCATCGAAGGTCCAAGCGATGAGGAAGAGCCGCCTCTGCCGTCTGCCTCCTCTTCTCGCCGTGGGCGTTTGCTGGGTTTCAACTTCGCCTCGCCCACTTGCTGCAAATAGTTGGACAGGACAGACGCTGGAACTGCAGAATCGGATACCCAAGCTTCTCTTTGAGGCTCCACAGTCTCTTTCAGCAAGACCATCAAGCACTGTCCGTCATTGATGAGCTTGTGCTGAAGAATGGTCACTTCCTGAGGCAGAGTGGCTGAAAAAGAAAAACTTTACCCATTTTTTGCGGTTGGAAATGCTTTGCCCCCCCGCCTGGAATTGATCATCTTGACTGCAATGGGCGGGACAGAAGCATCTCCGAAAAGCGGGAGTATTGGCACAGTTGTGGCGGACCACCCGGCGCAATTCCTTGGAAAAAGTTCCTCCGGCCAATGAGGCTCCGCAAACAGCTCGACGATTTTTTGCATTGCCATCGAGCACAACAACGTCACAGCGCATCGTGGCTTTTTGGGCTTCCTCCAAGGTAGTCCTGCCAAATTCTCTTTGCAACTGCGGCAAGAATAAGCCAATCATGTCCTCCATGGGCCGCAAGAAATCAAAAGATGCTAGGTCCAAATTGCTTTGGTGCACCCGGGTGAGGAGACGCCAAGCAAACCACCCCTGGCTAATGAGAAGCCGCAATCGAGCTGTTGGTAAGAGATGGAGCTGGGAATTGTAAGCTGCCTGCGCGCCGAGCACATCTGCTTCACTTGTGAAAGACGCATGTTGCCTCACCATGCGTACGTGAAACTGTTGCAACCAGGGGACACTGAAGCCGAAGGTGGCGGACAACATGAAGCAGTTCAACTCAGGTAGCTCTCCTGCAAAATGATGGCACCCACTCCGCACGGTATAGTTGTACCACAGCAGCACACCAAAGTCTGGACAGGAGGATCGCCGACATCTCAGTGGAATGTGTTGTTTCTGGACCAAACCCGACAGATCTACGACGATAGCTGCAGCAGCGGAGCTCCGACATTCAGCAAGTCGTCCTCCGCACCCAGGGCAAGCAACAAGCTGCGGCACCAATTCTTGAGCTTTGCTTTCCCGGCCGAAAACAGCAACCCTTTGGTTGAAGAGCGGTTCTAATCTGGTCGCCAAATGATGGACTAGTTCTGGCGAAATTTGCGCAGCCGGGTCAGCGTCACAAATGGCTTGCGCAAGGACCCCATGGCACTGATGCTGTGGATTCGTCATTGCAGCTGCATGAAAAAAGAAAATGCTAGATTGATGTTTGCTGATAGCAGGGTGGCTTGCGGGTCTCGCGCTTGCAATCGGCAACTTGCATACTTGCATGCTGGTTCAAAAGCAGAAGCACGGTAGACGTTTGCAAGTCATGTTTTCGACCGCGGTTGCAATCATGCGCCGATGAAAGAAATCAAGAGACAAGGCCAGCAGCTTGAGGATGAAAGAAGACGATGCGGCCAAGTGAAAAGGCTCATGCCATGGGCGACACAGGCAGCAAGCTGTTGGCAAAGCGATTGACTTCATTAGTACAGCCAGACGAAACTCCCACCGCGCCTCCAAATGCCAAGCGGCGAAGCAGCAAGGCGAAGCCTGACCAAGGACGCATTGAGTGTCCCGGGCTGAAACTCAGTAGTAGCAGCAAAAAACAACAAGAACAACAACCAAAACACCCATCACCACCACCATTATTATCTCCGCTGGTCCGCTGGCCTGTTGGTGGCGCAGGCAAGGGTGGGAAGGGTGGGACTCTATGTCAAGTGCTGGCGCCCGCTGGTCCGCTTAGCCGCTATCCGCTGGTCGTTGCCTGCACTGCTGGTCCGCTCGTCCGCTGGTCGCTGCTCCGCTGGTCCGCCGAAGCTGGTTCGCCAGCCTGCTGGTCCGCCGGTCCGCTGGTCCGCCGGTCCGCCGGTCCGCGGGTCCGCCGGTCCGCCCCAGTCCGCCGGTCCGCTGGTCCGCCGGTCCGCTGGTCCGCTGGTCCGCCGGTTCGCCGGTTCGCCGGTCGCT
>CAXAMN010023217.1:803261-815209 GCA_963970005.1 Durusdinium trenchii | reverse complement strand
CTCTCATGGATCTCATGATGAAAGGGAATTAGTATTTGGGCTCTCATCTAATCATTCCATCCCATCTCATCTCCTCCTCCTGTCATCATCAGGTCATCCCCACTGATTATTAGGGGGATGTGATCTCCAAAACCTCCAATCTCAGACCTTGTTGACCTTCTAGGGGGGGGGGGCCCGTTGATTAATACGACGTTGACATTAATCCCTGGAGCCTCCAAAACGCTGCAACAAATGCTTGGACATGTCCCCGCACCATGCACAATGCTGATCTTCCAACAGGCTGTTCAAACGGATGTGGAGATTTCAGGGCGTTGCTTTCGTCGCAAGTTGCTCTGTTTTCGTCGACCTGGTTTTGTAGTCCGCCCTTCGTGAGACGGTGGTTCTTCGGTATTTCAGGCATTGGGTGGGCCAGGAACAAAGTGGGGCTCACCAACACGAAGTGCAGCCAAAGTCACTTCAGCACGAACTTTTCCTTAGTTGATCCACAGAATTCAAGGACTGAAATTGAACATAATCAACAATCTGTTGAGGCTGGAGAATCTATCCGTCTAAACCCCGGCTCTTAAAGGAATCAAGAACCAAAAAGGCATCCGGCACCACCTGGGAGGGAGATTGCTCCTTCCAAGTCGGGACTGCCCCTTGGAACCACCGAACAAAACGACCGCACATTGGCCACTCGACCAGGACGTTGTGAGGGAACGTCTGGTGATTCTCAGGGAACGTCTCCATGTGAGCAGCGGTCAGAACCTGTTCTTTACCCCTGGCCAGTCCATGTTTGAAAAAAGGAACGACTTGGTTTTCGTATTGCAGAATCCGTAGTAAATCCATGTATGATGGTCGCTTGGGATGCAAACCATTAAAACAGCGTTGGAGGATCTTCCCAACGACTTTCCCTCGGCACTCCCGCTGTTCCGGTAGCCCCCCCCCAAAAATAACATCCCACCCTTCCTCCTGCAATATTTACTTCCATTATACTCTCAACTACTTGGTGGGACCCTCTCCCATTCTAGACCGTAGCTGAGAGTATCTTCCACTCACCCCCAAATCCAACCATCCCTGGCCTGATCGGCATATATTCCATACATGGAAGGTCAGGTCTGGTTCGTCTCTTCGAGTCTACAATCCCTTCACTCCATAGACTCCTAAGCACCTCATGGAAAAACCGTCGACCGTTCCACCAACCAAGGCTCACAGCCCTGCATGGGAAAGGGCTCGGCCCCTGCGAGGTCCGCGAACCTCCGCCGGAACGGCGACCGGTGTCCGGGGGGGCGTCGGGTGCCCAGGGCAGGGCGTGTGAGGCGTGGCAGGGCAGGGCTGGGATCCTGGTGCAGGGACTCTGGGATCGTGCCGATGTTATGGCGATGTGCACAGGGCTGCAACAAAAAAGAACTCTCTAGGTTAAGGCACGGGTGGGTTGGAAGTGGTGAAGTGGTGATCGCGAAAAAAAGGCCAAGGGATAGAACAAACAGCTTGCGGAACCGTTTTAAGCAAGCTATGGCGACAGGATGCGACAGGTATGTTCATTGGTGATAAAATGTGATAAACGTATATTGTGCCTTTTTTGTATCTGATAGTCCACGCTGTCCTTTCCCATCCCTCAAAGGGCATCCTAAAAAGACTGACCTTGTAGAACCTGACTGTATTCCTTAAGACTCCAGTCGTATCTCCTCAGAAGGAACGACTGGAGCCCGACCGGGATTGGTCATGTTGTGCTGACAAGCTTCAAGGGGGAGTTGGTACAAAACAGTGCAACAAGAACTGGTTCATACCAGCATGTCTGGAAGCCTATAGGTAGTGTGGGGTAGTCCATTGGACACCCCAACAGGAGGGTCCAGGAACTGGTTCATATATTATCTTACTCACGACCTGCCATGTGAATGCGATGGGACTGGGAAGAATAGTAACCGAATCGTCTGGAACATATCTCGTACACCTGCAGTGTGCCAACCTTCAACCTACAAAGAGTTCGACCAACACATACCAAAAAACAACCCAAAATTAACCGATCCGTGTTGTGTTGTTTTGGGCCCCACAAATGCGATCTTCCTGATTTTACCTGCAGTGCTCAAACAAGCTGCGCTTTCTAGATTCAAGGCCAACAAAACATCCCACAGCCCAAACCTCACTGAATCCTCCCAACGGAGCTGCGCACGTCCTTCAGACCTGGTATGTGGGGGTACGTGTAAAATCGTGGAATGACATAAATTAGCCTCTTGAATGATAGACCCCCCATATGAAAAGGGTAACTCAATCCAAATGGGGTGGGTGTATGGTCCTCAAGAGTCTATACATGAAAATTTCAATCCTTACTACACCCACGTCAAACAACCAGGGTGCCTCTTCGTTCGCGTCGGAACGCACCGAGCCGCGCCGCCGCAGTATCTGCGGCGAAAACATCCACATCGGCACGTCACGGCGCTCGTGTGTGGTGCCAAGGCGCCAGTGCACAAAGTAGAACGCCACATCTTGGGACTTCCGCGCGCTCTGCATCCCTCCGCGACGCGCTTGGTCACTGCATCCGATCGACCGATTCGAGTGATTTGGCGGATTTGGAGACGCCAGGTCGACACGCGCCAGGCGGTCCATCGATCGGATGCGATCAGGTATTGCTGGAAAAAATCATCCTAAACCCTCTGGTTCTTCATTATGTTTCTGGTTCATCATTAAATTGTTTCCTTTTCGTCCTGCTAATTTGGGGCCTCTAAATCCCAAAACATCCCAAAACCATGGTCCCTTTGGATTTGACGCATGGAATCCGTAAATCCAAGTCGTCACGGTACTCTGCACCGGCAATTGGAATAAATGTTTGGCACGCACGAATTGAGAATTTGAGACGACACAAATTTCATCTAATGTCCTTAGATGAAGTAAATGAAGTAAAGGCTTCCCTCCTTGTAATTGAACACAATTAGCATGCTTTAGTCAAGTAAAGGAAGTTCACAACATCGGACCCCAAACACATCAGACCAGTATATGTTTACAGTGCTTTGAGAGTAGATGGCGCAATCCTCATCTGTCCCAAGGCATCTTGGGGAACCAGTGTCATCTAGTCTGAAACCACTGTAGGTGACTCAACTTCCACAAAAACCTCCATAGGCCAAGTCAGTTGGTTGTACAAATAGTGTTGGATTCCCAAGGGAAAACGACTGCTTCACCGGCTCAAAACATGGCTGTCCCAGCCTCTTGGTCCTAGTAGCGTGTTGTTACTTGTAGCAATTAGCCACAAGTAGCTAAGGGCATCGCTGCTAGGAACAAGGGCACTACTAGTAGCTGCTGGCATTACTACTAGTGCCCTTTGTTGCTAGTAGCTTCCTTTGCTACTGGTAAAGGATACCTATTGCAACAACATAGAAACAACCATTTCTTTCTGGTTGGGGCTGGGGGTTCCAGGCCTATTTCAGAAGCTTTTTCGCCATGCGCAAGGCTCAAGGAACACTATTTATATATAGCAATAATGCATGATCCCAAACATTCCATATATGCCGATCAATTGGGGTGGTGCCAGAGGGGTCTGGCATGATCGGCATCTATGGCAGTTTCAGACAGGTTGTGTGTGGTGATTACCTTGTTTAAAGCTATAACATGCGGAAGAGACAACGTCGTCACCCTGTCGATCCACGGTATCGAGTTCGAGACGACCGTGCCGAGGACCACTCACTGACTCCTCAGCAAAGCCACTCAGACTCACGTCCTACCCAAAGAAGTTGATTAACCAATCCCAACCAATCCTTCAAAGGCTTTTTGCCAGGGGGAGTGTTGTCCTCCAAAACCGCCATGGCACTCAGGAAACAAGCACTGAGCAAGTGTTGAAAACTCCTCCACAAAAACAGTTTCCCCAAAACAAGTACAAACCCTATAGGGATCCAGTCGCACCGAACCTCAGGTTCGGTACGACTGGACACTCCTGGCACCTACATGTCACAGTGTCTCCGTCCTCACCGTACCTGAGGTTCGGTACGACTGGATCCCTAGGGCAGGGAAAGTACCAGCAGCCAGCAGCCCCCAAGTTGGTCTTTCAAAAAACTCGGCTGGGAACTATGCTGCCCAGACGCTCCAAACAGCTCTTGGTCCCTCAAAACCCTACAGATTTGAGGGTCCGGACCCCTAGTTAGGAGGGTCCAGGGTCGCGTCTGGGTGAGAACTATGCTGGGACTGCACGTTCCACGTCTAGCGCCAAACGGATTCCGTCGCCGGCTTCGTTCCCCCAATTCATCGCCCCCGGTTTGAGAGGTGCCATTGCTTTTGGGTTGGGCCCAAACGCTCCGTGAACGACGCCCGACTGGGTCCCTCCAAAACCGGGTTTGGTTCGGGTCCCGACCCCCTGACGCGAGGATTCGGGGCCGGTCGGGTCGCGTCTGGGGAGGCCATCGCTTCCACACCTCCAGGTCGTACCGAACCCCCCCACCTCGTCCCACCTTCACTACGGCCGCTTCGTCCGATCGGCCACCGTGACGCCTTCGCGAATGGCCTTGCGCAGCGCTCCGAAGAGCATCCCGGGAGGGGCTTCGGCCTGCACCTCGGGTGACGTCGCTGGCGCCCCGTGACGTCGGTGGTCGGTTGATGGAGTCAGATGGTCGACCTGTCTGGGACTGGATTTCGGTCTACATTGACCCCCAACAAAGCAGCTCAATGTAGGCCCCGGTAAACATTCCATACATGCAGTGTTTGGGCGGCCTATCACATCAAAGCAAAGAGCCATATGTTGGATTCTTTTCAAACATTGATGTTGCAGAAGCCACACAGGGTATTTTGATGTTTTCTGAGTGGTTCAATGATTAATTAATGCCTCTTTGGGACTGACACGTTCTGCTTCCATCTTTCGTTGGATGAAGGCTAGCTCCTTGTGGAAGCTCTATGGTCGGTGCTGATCCAAACGATCCTTTGCTCCCGTTCTCCCCTGGGCAAAGGAGAGAAGAGGCCGACTTGTAGAACTCTCACATGCACTTGAGATCCCTAGCGATCCTGTCGTACCTTCTCAGGTACGGTGATGTGTTCGACCCTGTTATGTAGGTTTGGAGGGCCCAGTCGTACCTCCTGAGAAGCCACGACTGGATCCCTATCCAAACGTGTCTCACACCACCGACGCAACCAACCCGGTCACACATCCGGGTATGCCGAAGCCGTGATGTGATCCGGGGACGGAGGTTTTTTCAACCGCTTCCATCCATGACATAATTCATGTCCCAGACACTCCATGGGACTGCCATATATGCCGATCAGTTGGGGTGGTTTGAGCGTCTTTACAGTCTTTGGTCCAAACAATCTATGGTTTTCCAGCCTCCAAAACCCAGGTGCACCCGTTCTCCCCCCAGCTCCGCCGATGACGTCGGACTTCAGAGTTCGGCTCCCGTGTTCGGCTCCGTCTTCGGCTCCAAGGCGCTAGCCAGCCCATATTGTAGTCCATCTTGCCTCAAGGACACGCCGAAGGACTCGTGTCGGCATCGGATTCGTACACCGCGGCGCCGGTTGGATTCATCGGTGTGGCATACGTGTTGGGGGGCCACTGTTGCGGCGACGCTCGAACTTCAGCTTGGAAGGAATGGCAAAGCTTTTTCCGATCCGTCTATACTGTAACTACCGTATTGGTGCAAAACCTATATCTCAATCACTATCCCTGGCTATAGGGGCAGTCCACTTACAGCTGCTGGGAGGGTACGCAACAAGCTGATAGGGCGCACTTCCTTGGCAGTCAACAGTGATGAGTCTAGGGACAATGACGGTTGCAAGGATCGCGACGCCAACACCCCCATTCTCCTAGAGGAAAGCCATATTGCAAATGTATGCAAATGTCATGAGGAAATGCTTCAGTGATCTTCAGTTGCTCAGAGAAGCCTCGCCCAAACCATAATGACAACGAGGGTGAGGACGATGATTATGATGACAAGTGTCGAACAACATGAGGAAACTTTGATACACATAATTATCACTAACAGGGATGTGGACAAGGTGCGGCAGCAAGTTGTTCTTCAACTGACCGAAACAGAGTGTACCTGCTACTGCCTCGACCAAACTTGGGATGACAAACCCTATGGACTCAATTGTCTCAGAATTGGTTTCAAGGCAAAATCCAAAGGAAACCCATGGCTTTGGGGAGTGTTTCCACTTTTGGTTTCCTGTAGGCTCCGACTCACACTAAACATGGTTACGTGGATGGCACCACCTGGTTGTAGAGGAGAATAGTCATCCAAGAGGCAATGCCATCCACGTAACCATGTTTTTGAGTCAAAGAGTCAAAGGGTAGATTCTCCCAAAGCAACAATTCCCAAACGCTCCATGTACACCGTGTGCGCCGGTCGGGGGAGGGGTGGTTCCAGGTCAATTGATTGGCAGTCCGACATGGCAGTCCCAAACAGGTCGTGTCTGGGATTTGTGGTTTCCTGGGCATCCCACTCGAAATGTTCGATCCAATGACTACACCTCACATTGTCCAACCAGAACGCCCATCTCCATGATGGCACCCCACTCATGGATGACCCGATTGAAGTTCCCATGTCTGGTTTTATGCTGCTTCGATGTCCCAAGGTAGTAAACATGCTTTGAAGCAGAAGGGGTTCCTTTCGATCCAATCATTCCCAGTGGTGCTTTGGTGGTTTGGTCGGTCTAAGATTCTACAGGTCAAGGGCCTCATTCTACTGGATTTGGTCATGCAATAACAGTACTCAATCAGGTCAAGGACCAGGTTTGACTGGGTCAAACCGGACCTGTTGCATAGTCGTTGTGAGGACCAGGTTTGACCCCTCAAAGCATCCCATCATGCAACGGCGCTCCGCCACATGAAGCCATGTACCCTCGACTCATTTCAGGACACCCCGTGGGTCAACCCACCAGTTTAACCAGTGCTTGAGTAAGGCACTAGTTTAACCTGATGTTTTGGACTTGCTGGGAAAAGGCAAGTCAAATGTCGGGAGTCAAAGGTCACCAAAGCTCTGCCCATGCATCACCCTCTCCCAGCGGCAATGGGTAAACCGGATACTGTCCTCAGTGCGTGCTCGCTACATCAGGCTATATAGAATGGATTGAACATGAAAGGAGCTGGAGGATGACTTTGGGGTATGGCAAAGGAGGCAAAGGAGCTGAGCTGGGCTGTGGGTTGTAAAGGTTCGAACATAGGATAGATGGTAGAGTCATGTAACGTCTACGTTTCAGTTCATCAGCAGCTCATAGGCCACTCAGCAATGGTTCAAGAGAAGAATATATCTAATGTACCTGGTTTTGCTGATGGGGTGATGTCTATTTTCTCTATATGGGTGATTCCCCTTCGGGAATAACAGGATGCTTTCCCACGAAATTGGTACCAAACCACCTCTAAAAGAAACCTATGTCTAGGAAGGATACCCCACAAGACCAGGGCAACTATCCAAACCAATTATTGATTGGTGCGCGCCGTCCACTTGTGTTTTTGATTTTTGGATTGAACACCCATCACCCAATTTTTGTGGCTAGAACATAACACCAAGCCAGCTATTGCCCGCAAGGGCATGCTCTTTGGATCCTGGCTTAACTGTTTGAGATCTTCTGGGTGCATAGTGACAAACTGTGTAAACTCTTGATTGACAAAACCAAACCATTTGGATTGAAACAGGTTTTGGGATCTTCTAAGTGCATAGCTCTTGATTGACAATGCCAATCCATTTTGATCTGCAGGTCTCCAATTCAAATAACTTTAAGGTGTGTCTCTTGCTCGAGGGGCTTAGCAAGAATCACTACAAACTCGAACCCCGGAGTATTTATCAAATCCGGACACCCAAAACGGCAAGAAGAATAACTTAACTACTTTGCACCTCTGATTCCTGACTCACCTTTAAATGTTATGTTCGGCACCAAACCGGTCTTGTCCACCCCGGAACCACCGTTTGGAGTCTTACACGTCTCACCCGTTTCTTCGAAACCGTCCCCCGCGAACCCGTGAGATCTCTTCGATCCACCTGTTGGCTCTTCGACAGCCCCGCGAAGGACGGCAGTGCTCCCTGGTAGCGCTCCAGGACATAACCTGCGTGCTCGGAGAAATTAGACGCTTAAGATGTGGGTGGTGCAGGGTGAACATGTTTGGCTTGTGACTTCGAGACGTTCTAAGATCTGCTGATCTTGTGTCTTGCTTAACTTGCTGTCCATCTCAGAGACAAAATACCATAGAAAAGGTTTGCAGGATCTTGCAGGGTTTTTTAGGACACTACCTTGGGCTGCCACAGCCAAGTGTCATGCAAAAGGCATGTCGAAATCTCCGTGGTCGACTTTAAATGAAATAGAACATGCCAGCCCAAACCATCCATGTATGGAACAGTTGCCTACATCAAGGTCATAAATGGGGCACAGTTCGATACATAGACAGTGGGAATATACACCCCTGAGTCTCTACAACCCAGTGGTTTTGGGGGTCCATGACTGGGTCCATGTTAAGCTGCAAATGGGTGACCTGGAGCTTGCTTTGAAAAGGTCCCCGTAAGCCTTCCATACGATCATCAAAACAAAGGAGCCCTATGCCAGTCCCAAACAGGCAGCCTTTGGGCATTCATCATTCCCTAAGAATCCGGGTTCGAAGCAACACAGTTTGGTTCGGGTCCGGACCCCTGCGTGAAACGGTGGAGAAGGTCCGACCCCTGGCCATGGAGAGCCCGTGAGGATTCTTAGGGTTGAATCCGCACGGGCTCTCCATGGCCCGGGGTCGGACCTTCTCCGAAACGCAGGGGTCTGGGCCCGAACCAAAGCCTATCCCTATAGGGCTCCCGTCGTACCTCCTCAGGTTCGGTATCTGGACCCGACCCTGGCACCCACCCCAGTCCCACCGAACCTCAGGTTCGGTACGACTGGAGCCCGATCGGGATAGGCTTTGCTTCGGGCCCGGATTCGGAATCCCAAACACGTCCCGACCGTCTCAGCGCGCGACTTAAGGCGATGTCGTGGTCTCCGATCCTCGGTCTGCCCGGGACTGTTCGTGGGTCGACTGACCGAGTCTTTTTCGGTGATCCGAGTGGTTTGGAATGTGCTGACACCTGCAGGAGTAGGCCCAAGAATGGTCCATAACTGGACTTCTATAGGGTAGTTTCGAATCAATGTTCACACCCCAATCGAAGAGGTTTTCCAAAATGAATGGGGAGGCGAGGTGATAGCCTGACACTTCCCCAGTTTCTCCGTAACGTTAAACCCTTTCCAAGTGGTTCTTAATGCGGAGAGCAACCCATGATCACCCCCAAACAGGTTGAGTATCATCCACTTTTTTGGGGGGGGAAAGTATTCTGTCTTGCATCTTCTGACTCCAGTCCCATGGTCAATACGAAAGCATGACCACATCTACCTGGAACCTCCTCATATAAATTGGACATGACCGTGACCCGAAACAAAAAGTAACAAGGAGATCGATCTGTACCATTCGATCTACCCCATCTCCGTTCGAGGTACGAACGGTCCGGTCGACGGTCCGGGTGCTGAATCAAAGAATGTTGCCCATCTGGGCTCCATTCATACCTTCTCAGGGAGGAGAAGCACCTTCTCAGAAGGTACTTGGACCCTCCAAACCTACATAACAGTGCCTCCAATCACCGTACCTGAGAAGGTACTTGGATCCCTAGGGCTTCTCAGGGAGGAGAAGCTGGCACTGGGCTGGGTGCGTGCCAAAGTCCAATCCTACCTTCGCTTCGCTTCGGTACCACTGGAGCCCCCAAAGGGCCTATACAAGGATCCTTGGACCCTCGACGGCTCGCGGTCGTGTGCCGTCTCGTCTCTCAAAGTACTGACTTCAGGTCCAGGTTAAGGGTTACATGTACCCCATTTTCAACCCTAGGGATCCAAGTACCTTCTCAGAAGGTGAGGACGGAGACTATGTATGTAGGCTTGGAGGGCCCAAGTACCTTCTGAGAAGCTACGACTGGATCCCTACACCAAGAGAGGTTGAGAGACGATGTTTGACCCTGTATAGTGGTACTTGTCGGATGGGCGATTTATAGGGCAGGGCCGTGAAAAACCTATACCTTGGTTTCACATGACCCCATATGTAGGTTGTCACTGAACCAGTCCCATGGATGTTCGTCACGACCAAACTGAGATGCCGCTTCAAAGAGCTGTCCTGCCGTCGTCCACCGTGTTTCTTTCTTCTGGAAGTAAGAACTAGTGTAAAACAAACATAAACAAACACCAAACACTTCATGGGACTGGCATCTTGAATCATCTTTACCGAGAAACGGCCAGGGGTGCCATGGTTCGGTCCATTGATTCGTCCGTCCGTCGTCCGGTGCGGCCCAGTGGGCTGCTTATTCTTCCTGTAGCCATTGAAGCTCTTGCCGGTGACCTGTCCACGTGGCGGAGCTCCCCGGTGGGTTCACGACCGATCAGTGCTATACCGATCAGTGCTATCGATCGATCGCCAAGGGGGGTTTTCATGCTCAATCGATGAAACCAATGTACCCATCAACCCTCCTTGGGCCGACCGATCCCCCAAACATCCTGGCTTTGGTGGGCGTTTGGGGTGGGTGGATTTGGGTGTAAGCACCGGTCACCGGGTCGGAGATGGGCCAGGAGCCTGGATGAGCATCACAAAAACCTTTGGGATGCTTTGGGAGCCCCTCACAACCTTCACCTGAGTTGGACCCCCACGCGTAGAAGAACTCACGTAGCTCACGGCCCTGTCAGGTGACTATGATGGTCCAACCATAGTCCCACCATGTGCTTCCAAGCAGCCGTTGGCCTCAATCGGTCCAACTTCATGAGGTCCTCGGCCGTGACGTATCTTTCCGACCGATGAGGTGACCCAAAGGTGTGACACCAACATCACTTGAACACAAAAAATTATTCATGCCAGGGTCATCCTGTCTGGGTGTCCATTAGACTATCCTACCCCACTTAGTAAGGTCTCCAGACAGGACACCCATTGGAAGTGCTAGGTGTCTAGCAACATCTTTGATTTGCTGTGCACATGAAGAAATAGAACTCATATCTCTTCCCAAAAAGATTGAACCATCATATATAAAATAGGATCAACAAATCACCCCATCCGCACCACTGGGTGTTAGGGTGTCCAGAAGCTTGGACCTTTAGCGAGCCGGACGCACCCTTCACACCTGAAGACTCTCTCTGGAGTAGATCAAACACTCGCAAACCGTAGGGCTCCAAGTATACCTTCAGAGGTTTGGTGGGACTGGACTGGGTGCCAGCAGGGTCACATCATACCTTCTGAGGAAATACAACTGGAGCCCTATAGGGAAAGGGATTCCTCTTCAAAATTTCACCCAGCAGGGATATATAGCTGGGACAGTTTCTGAGCTTGACTTTGCTCTCCTTCCAATAAAAGACATGTATATAAGTCTAGAAATCAAACCCTTACCGCCCTTACCTGGGCCTTTCCATGCTTTTCCCAACATGTGAGTTGTTGGTGGTTGGTCGAATCCATGGCGCATGGTGCAAGCTCTGACAGCATCGGACGGTGGGTCAAGCGCCCGGTTGGTCATCGGACGGGCATGCTGTAACACCCTCGTCTTCCCACGACAGCCATCTGCGACTGCCTATGCCGATCCATTGACCCCCCCCCACCACCACCCCGAGTTCGGCCGTTTCTCGGTAGTCCCTTATGCCAGTCCCAGATGGCGGGTCGTAGGACTGGGACGGACATGGTCCACCGCGACCAGTCGCGGTGAGTTCTGGGCCTTGAGTTCATGACCATCCAGCGGTGGCCAAGCGTCATGGATGGTCATGAGCACCAACATCGCCAAAGTCCTGCGACGCGTCGTCCGCCAACATCGTCTGGCGAAGTCGATCGAGTCCGCGCGGAGGCGGTGGACTCTGTGAGACCACCTACTCATTCACCCTGGACCTCCAGTTGTACCTCCTCAGGTTCGGTATGACTGGACCCGACCCTGGCACCCACCCCAGTCCCACCGAACCACAGAAGGTACAACTGGAGGCCCATATTAAAACATATATTTTTAAAAACTTATGGAGACTTGAGGCCAAGGGGGGGG
>CAXAMN010023217.1:781216-803251 GCA_963970005.1 Durusdinium trenchii | reverse complement strand
AGAAGAGAGACGGAAAGACGAGAGACAGAGAGGAGAGAGAGAGAGAGAGGAGAGAGAGATGAGAGAGAGATGAGAGAGATGAGAGATATGAGAGAGACAGTGAGACAGTGAGAGTGAGCGAGTGCGGCCGCAAGATACGCAACGCTAACCGCATGCCAAAGAGCGACGACAGGACGGAGTCGAACTTGCGAAGAGGGAGGAGGGAGGGAGGGAAGATGGGAGGAAGACAAGGAGGAGGAGAGGGGGGGGAGGGGGGGGGGGGGGGGGGTGAAAGAGTGACTAGGGCGTACACGGTTGAGGAGCAGACCGCTAGTGTCTTTTTCTACGCAGAGTCTTATCCTCTTGAACCTTATGGCAGTCAAGCATGGACACACTAGATAGGCCACTGGAGTGGAACCTGTACAAGTAGGCCTCTACATTTCAGCAGGCACAAAATTCATGTCCACTCCAGCCTATTGCGTATGTCGCACACTATTTTTCCACCGTAAGGCTAAAACAGTCCAGCAAGCTCTAGTAAGCTTAAAAAGGAAACTACGGTGCCCTGTACTTACCAATTCCAGTGTGTTGCACACTATAGAAAAGGTAATCTCAAGGTATACTAGATACAGTGAGGGAGCGATAGCTTACTCACCTCAAATACAAAGTCAAAGACAATGTATCTCGGCTGGAGACTGTATCGTTCACCGGCGAAGATACCAGTACCGGCGCTCAATAGCCCTTAAATAGCCAGAGCTGTCAATCCTTCAGAAAATTCTAAATTCAAAAGGAAAGCGGCTTCTTTTGCACAGAGACCTCGGTGATATCGCACCAATCGTCTATGGCATCCTCATAGGAAAACCATGAAGTCTTTCCATCATAAGATGGGGGCACCTTTGTAGTGACCTGTGTTGTCATTGCTATAGCTGCTGGTTCTCTTCCCACATGCCTATTCACATAGGCTGCTGGCTCATAAGCCACATCCGCATCAAGCTCTTCCCAGTCGTCAATCCAATCCATGGCCGTTTGCCTAAAAGCAAGTCTATGCCTAGGAAAGGAGCTCACCTGGGTCTTCCAGGATCACTGCTCCGCTACCACTGAAAGAGTGACTAGGGCGTACACGGTTGAGGTGCAGACCGCTAGTGTCTTTTTCTACGCAGAGTCTTATCCTCTTGAACCTTATGGCAGTCAAGCATGGACACACTAGATAGGCCACTGGAGTGGAACCTGTACAAGTAGGCCTCTACATTTCAGGGGGGGGGTCTTCGACCTGAAAAATCAGGGGTTAGGATTTGCACCCGGTCGAAAGAAACCTTGCTATCGCAAGAGTAACTCCAGCTAGCTTTCGTGAATTTCCTTTTTGATAGGTATCCCCCATGTGGGGTGGTGAAAAAATATTCCATACATGGAGTGTGTTTCATTGATAGCTTCGCTATACACTTCGTTGCAGGGTTGCCGTCAGTCTATCCTTTCTTGGCAAAGTTCTTCCCCGACTAGTATGTGCCCAGTCCACCAATGTCTACCATCGATCGAATCAAAGTGTTCCTCTGACTCCCTGAGTTTCCCTCGAAAATCACCTGTTTCCACCTGTTGGATTAGCAACTGTTTCCGAAAAATGATCCAAACAAACCTACCAGCACCTTCAAAAAAAGTCACCTGGCTGGTTTCGCCCCCAGCCCTACTCAGTAGGGACCTCCAAACAGGACACCCTCTTTTTCAGGTCCAGAGTGAGTGATCTCTTTCGCTTCATTGAGGGCGGCCCATGGAGGCTTTGGCTCGGACGTCTATGTCTCTTTCTCCTTCATCGGACGCCAGGTGACCAGTAGAGATGCTCCTGGAGGGATTCGCCTTTGGCTCGGGAACGCGCCGAGCCTTCAAAGTCCATAACTGGTTGGCGGTTTCAACTTAAACCATATGTATATCATCTGAGTCAGCGGGTTCCAGCATCTAAAGTAAAGGTTGAACATATCAAATGTCCGAAACCACCACCTATAGATGGGTGTTTTTTGGGCATTCAGAAACACCGTGCTTTTCTGTGACCCAACCTCCACCGTAAATCCAAACTCCACTGCCGAATTTGGCCAATCAGTCGGAGGTGGCTTCTGCCCCGAGTCGGGAGGGTTCCGGTCCCAAGACTCTCGCAACAGATGTTCTGGAAAAGAAAGACGGTCACCCAGAGTCTCTGGTCTTCCCAATCGCCGTAATACTGTCTTCCTAACCCAGACACTCCATGGGACTGCCATATATGCCTACGTTGACCCCTCAAACCACCCCAATGTAGGCATATATGGCATACATGGAGTGTCTGGGTAATACTGTCTTCCTGGTCCTAATACTCTTCCAAAGCCGTTGGATTTGGGTGGGGTCTTCCCAAGAGTCACCCAAGGCCCAAAGGTCTTCCCAATCGCCCTCCCTGCGCTCGCTGGTGGGATCGGTCCAAGGTCGGTATTTTTGGGGTACCTTTGGTTTCCCTCGAGGCCGCGGTGGAACAGCGGACGCTCCAAGTGGGCTCCAAGTGTATCCGTGCCACTTTGGTGGGACTGGGGTGGTTGCCCCAGGAGGGTCCAAGTACCTTCTGAGAAGGTCTGACCAAAGAGCTCATGGTTGTTACGGGCTTTGTGTGCCAAACAATCAAGACTTGTTGGATCTTCCAACTGTGCAACATTTCCGCGTTTTCATCCACAAAGCCAAGTTCGGCAGACATGTTGCAGACTGGGAACACCTACAGCAGGGCTCTAGGAACAAGAAAAGGCTGAGCCAAAACACAGGCACCTTGCAATACCTCGTATACCTGGAAACAACTGGAAAACTGTAGTAACTCTAGCATGCCTTTGCTTGGTTCCATCTGATGTGGCAATTCTCAACCCGTCAACGCCGTAACGGATTGTATTTTTTGGTTTTACGTCGATTGTACGTTACTACGGGTTCCCCGACGGTGGACATCCGAAGCTTGGGCAGCTTGCAAAGCCAACAGTTCACTTCTTGGTCACTTAGATTTGTTGTCCAGGAACCTGGAAAACACAAAGGTCTAGAAGGGGATTGACCCAGCTCGGGAAAATAGACAAATCAGCTTGACCAAAACCAGGTCTTGGTCATCATGTTGAATCCCAAAATGGCTGGGGTCTGAACCGACCAACTGTCCCCCACAAAGGACGCACCATTCTCTCCCCAAACAGTTAGTCCACCCCCACCCTGAACATGAGCGCTGCCGCAGCGCTGCCCTATAAGTCCACAACAACACTTGAGATTGTATACAAACCCCGTATCAATTCGGCACATGTGACCCCGGATGCATGGGACCCAGCTCCTCTTCAAAACAAAGGCGCGGGGTTTAGCATACAATTCCACCTGACAACCTCAATTCCTTCTTCAAACCGGATCAGGGTCCCTCCGGTCGCTGGTCACAAAGGTCGGCCGCCCGGACCCGTCCCACGACCTGTCTGGGAGCATAGGACATATGGCAGTCCCAAATGGCGGGCATGTCTGGGAGACAGGTGAACTGAATTTTTATCCATCTCTTGAGAGATCGCGAAACTCGGTCGTCTGCTCCCCAGCGGCTGAACGGTTCATGTCTTCCTCCTCGTCGATCTCCAGGCAGTAGAGCCGCAGCTCCGGAAAGGCCCTGGTGATGTCCTCCTCAGGCGGCGTATGGCGGCGTCTTATGAGGATGACTGGGAGGGTTGGGGGGTTCCTGGCTGTAGACGATTTTGGGTTCCTATAGGTTTCCTGAGAATTTCAGGATTCATTCAGCCCCCCTTGCGTGTATGTACATGCCGAGAATCGTCAGATTCAGATTCACTCTTCACGAATCAACAAATATTGTTAAAAACCTTGGCATATGGCTGGGGGGGGCAAAGGTGGGGGCAAGATCGGCACAAGCCGATCTCTAACTGTCTTCACGATATCAGCTTGGGCCAACTAAAGGTTCAAGAGTCCTAATAGACTATCCCAGTCTCCCGATAGATTCCAACCATCATTGTCTTAATGGAATCCCGAACAACCAGCTGTTTTACGAAAAGATCTTTACAACACCCAAACACTCCATGGGACTGCCATAGGACTGCCTTCGAAACGGGCGTTCGGGGTGGTTGACTGGGGGTCTGGCTGTTTCAGGGCAGTCCGATATGGCAGTCCCAGATGGCGGTCGTGTCTGGGACATCAAAGCCTTCCCCTGAATTCATCGGACCTCTCAGGGCGTCGGTCGTGACCCTAGACTCGACGGTCGATGGGTCCGGAGCGGGTGGACCCCATTTTCCAGACACGACCGCCATCTGGGACTGTCATATCCCTAGGGCTCCTGGCCCATCTCCTCAGGTTAGGTGGTTAGACCCCCTAGCACACACCCCAGTCCCACCGGTCACCTCAGGAGGTGGGCCAGGAGCCCAGACGGGTATAGTTGCCTCCAGGTCCATTGGTGCCAGAGGGGTCTGTGCCGGTCAATCTTCCAGTCCCAGACATCTGTCTGGGTCATGACACTCCCACGAACACATCACATGGTTACGTGGATGAAAGTGGTCCCTCTTTACCCACAGGGGGGTGCCATCCACTTCCATGTGATGTGTTCGTCGGAGTGTATAGCGCTTCCATACTCGACCTGTCCTGTCGACCCGATTGGGGCTACACTGCCCATCCAGCCAACTGATCCTGACAGGAAGCAGCATGGAAGGTGTTCAACAGGAACACCATTTCTCCCCGGTTTCTCCCAACTGAGGCCCCATTTGGCCAGAAGCATCGACATATGGGTACCAAGAAGCAGCTGTTTCTATATATGTCATGTCCCATGTACTTGAAGTCGGGTGAAGGACCAAAGAAAGAATTCCCTGATCCCTTTGCTCCCACCATCGCCCTCCCTTCTCGGCACCATCTCCAAACACCATCGCGACTTAAACCATATGTCACCGCAAGCTTCACACTTGGCACACGAATAACGCATCGAAACAAACACCATCGCTGTCTACAAACACCGTGAAAGACCCCTCAACACACGCAATCGAAACGCCGCAGTATACGTCCGTGCCAAGGCACATGGAAGTCCTTGGTCGTATAGGACGGACTGCGAATCTGTTCCGCGCACCGCCGCGCGATGGTCCAATCCTCGGCACGCGCGAGAGCGCGGACTGGTGCCATCGGGAGGTGGGGAACGAGTGGGACAACTGGTCCGGAAAATTCAACTCCAAGTCCGTGAAAAAGATCGGCACTGGAAGAAACATGTTGCCTAAACTGTATATATATATATCTACATGTAGTTTATGTGCTAAAAAACAAATCCAGAGCAACCAGGATTTTGCAGATTTTACGTATACATTGAGATGGTTGATTTGGGGTCAGTGTATGCAAATACCGTAGGTATGCCATACATGGATGGTCCGGGTGATTTGCTTTGCTCAAAGTCCCAAAGTCAGCCTCACAAAGTGAGACATTAAGCCAAGCAGTAGAAAGGGAAGTGACAAAGCTACCAACCAACCCCCCCAAACAAAACACATCAATGCCTTCAGCAAAAACTTGGATACAACATGATACAACTCACATCACATCTGTTCAATGACTCTCCTGATGCCCAGTGAGCAGGTGCCCCCACACCTACGGCGTGTCAGCGAGTGCCTCAGCTTGGCCCGAGCTAATCTTGGCCGAGCGTCAGTGCTCTTGCCCTCCATGAGCAGGCTCACGAGTAGATCCTTGGGCGATATGAACCAAAACATGCCAAAAACATGCAACATTTCCATCCCTCGCAAGGAGCTTAACGCACGCCCCCGATCCTCCAAGGAACCATGAATAGATGGACTGACATCACTGACATCTTAGAAAATATAACTAAATAGCCGCCAGCTTCTTCAGTTCGTGACCTTTCGAAGGTTCCATCCAGTGACCCTACTTGGAGGCTTGTTGGTGGCTGATCAAGTTCGGTCACTTGGTTCAGAACCAGTGACCGTACTTTTGGAGTCCCTAACTCCCTAAGTGACCGGCCACCAGGCCTGTTGGTGACCGAACCCACCAGGTTGTCAACAGGTCCCAACAGAGGTTCAAGAACCCGAACTAGACTATCCCAGTTGGGTACGGCCAATGAGGTCCTAGTTCAGGTCACGTTCCACCTCTCTTGGTCACTTCACTGAAGAACCAGGCGTGCTTTCCGTCTCTTCATCTGTTCTTACACCCGTGAACAGCTCCGATCGTCCCATGGTCCTCCCACCGTCACCGAGTCCTGGTCACCACATCACCCGGCCTTCCGGGCATGACACCAGCGCAAAGCTGGCCTACATGGAGCTCCACCCCAAACCATTCAATACAGGCCAAGAGTGTAGCCATTGTCGTAAACATAGGGGCCAACTGTTGGCCAGTATTGGCCTGGGTATGCATACCCAGGGATTCCAAGAACCATCGTTTCAATGGTGTTGTCGTTGCCCCCACCAAAAAAAAGCTAGGGCTCTAAGTACCTCCTCAGAAGGTATGACTGGACCCTCCAAACCCAGCCTTCTCAGAAGGTACTTGGAGCCCTTTTCGGATTTTTCACTAAAAAGCATTAAAAAGCACTTCAACTTGGTTTGAATTGTCTTTGAAGACGCCAAAAAAAGACATATCACGGGCATATATCCTAGAGCCTGGGCCGCCCTTCTGTTTCGTAGCACCGACTGTCCCAACAATGTGCCCCAACTTCCTCTCAAACAAGGAGGCCAAAGGAGTTCTACTCTCCCTGGAACGAACATGGAAGTGGATGGCACCACCTGTTTGTAGTGGATTTCATCGTCTTCCTTGTGGGGGCATTCTCCACTTCCATGTTAGTTCCAGGGAGTGTATGGGAGGCCAAAGGAGTTCGATCCAAGGAGTATTCCAACGAATTTGCCTGCAGCCGACCCGTCCCCTTTCCACTGGCATACCCGTCCCCTGGTCCGGTCGGGCCCAAGCTGCGCGGCCGCCTCTCACTTGCAAGGGCTTTGGTAAGGCCACCTGCTACGGTCGGATTGCTGAAACATCCCCTCGGCACTGATCCACATGGTCGTCCACCCTCTTGATGAAGGTTGATATCGTGGAGACCTTTCTTTTCATGGTGGTCCACCCAAGAGGGTCGGGTTCAATCAACTTCATCTAAGAGGGTGGATCTATGGATCCGGCGTTGAAAGCCTCAGACCTTCGACCCGGACTCCGCTGTCCCGGGCGTGGCGTGGCTTGACCCGGACTCAGCAGTTTTTTTGGTTCGGGGCCGGGCGAACGGGGTCGCCTCTAGGAAGCTTGGAGATGCGCGCCAGAGGAACCGGGACAAAGTGGAAAACCACACATTCCCATGCCACGGGATGTACCCATACCCAAACACTCCATGTATGCCGTATATGCTTACATTAGGATGGTTTTGGAGGTCAATGTAGGCATGGAGTGTCTGGGACATAGGGAAAAGAACAAGTACAACCAGGATGAGCCTCTGGGAAGTCTTGAGTACTCTCCAGACTCTTGCGCCGCCACGAAAACATCGCTACCGTCATCGAGAGTCACATGTCACCTGACCTGCATTGATTTGGGCCCCAAAGCCTTAACAACTCTGAACCTCTAGGATTGTACAACCACCGAAATGTCAACAACTCATGCATGGCAGCTCATGGTAGAGCCATGTAGAGCCTTATATAACGTTGTAAAGCCTTAACAACTCATGATATGGCAGAGTTACCTGCGTTGACCACGGAAACCACTGACATGGCAACATATGCCGGTCCCTGGCTGGTCGTGTGCTGCCGTGCAATCTGGCAGAAGATGTTGACACCACAAACCACTTCACACGACGATCGATCTCCCAACGCTCTCCCAACTGCCACACCTGCTGCTTTTCATCTATCTTGCTCTTCCGCCTGGTTTTCGCTGCGGCAAATGCACTCGAAGATCTTCACTTCCCGTGGCACTCAGATCGCCACCGCCACGCCCACGACCCACGCCACGCGCGACCGTCGGATTGGCCAACGGCACTCGGAGCCCCCAAGGTCTGTGGAGTCGGTGTCGAATCACTTCCGGTTGAGAGATTTGACAGACCCAAAATGGGACCCGATGAGGTTTTCTCTATAGTGCTACACATGCCATGAAGGCCAAAAAGGGCTGCTCATAAGACCTGGTTCTTCCTTGGGGCTCGCTCGCTTCCCGCTCGCTTTCCTCATCTTTCCTCCCAGGCACTTGTTCTTCCAGCGGCCCTTGTCGCTCCAAGAGGGAGATGAAGAGGCAGCCCTGGTCACTACAGCGGCGCGGAGTTCGGCGCCGAGTCGGCGCAGCGGGTCAGTTGCATAATGTTGCATATACACCAAATTGGCCATGGTGGCCATCCAAATTGGTGACATCTTGCATAGACCTTGGAAGTCAAAGACTATACAAACAATGGTCTAGCGGAGCTGCAAGGGAGTTCCTTTACTTCACGAAGGACACACGTCTAGTCTTTGGACTTTATGTGATACTCTCCTGCTCTTCCACATGGGATGGGAGAGCGGCCAGTTCTCTTGCATTGGCTCAACAGAGCTTCGAGGTCATTGGGGAGCGTCGCGGAAAGAAATTTCCCCTCAAACGTTCCGGGAGGCGATGGCGGCGATGACCTAATGGCTACCAAGAGAGGTTAAGTGACCTTAGATAGGACATCATAGGACCTTACTGGGGTACCTATCCCAAACACTCCATGGGACTGCCATATTTACCGATCACTTGGGGTGGTGCCAGGGGGGTCTGGCTTGATCGGCCTATGGCAAACTCGTGAGTCGCGTCTGGGTATGGGATAGTCTATCCCAGACACTCCATGTGTGCCATATATGCCGATCACTTGGGGTGGTGCCACGGGGATCAATTGATCGGCATATATGGCAGTCCCATGGGTCGTGTTGGGGACCTATGGGTACCTGGGGTACCTCTGTTGCTAGTGATGCTGATCCCCCCGACTCCGCGGGCTCCGCCACGACCTCTCGGCCGAAGTAGAAGCCGTGTTCGAGGCGACCGAAGCGTAAGCCAAGGCTGCGACCCGACGCAAAAGGCGAGAAACCAACAAAGGATGGATTGGATTTGTGCCTTTTATATATAGGGTTCAGTGCTCTTTTAAGCCCAAACACCACCGTACTCAAGACTTCACCCTATGATTCTAAAGAAACAATGCTTCATTAGCTGAACAAAACGATATATAATCACTATAGCCTCTGACTCAAGAGAAGGGATTTGTGCCACTGATGAGTTTGGCTTTAGGAACGTTAGGTGGTAGGCTGATGAGTTTACGGACGCTCAAATATTAGCACATTCTGACATACCTCCATTAACTCGATCCGTGATCCGAGGGTAGACCCAAGAGGCGAGACACCAAAGGTTGAAGAACCCTATACCAGGACCCTCCAAGGGGTGCCCAATGGATGGTGATGTGATCCAGGTATATATTGCATCTTGCTTCTTCAGAACCGATGGTCATGGGTCCTTTTTGTCAGGTCACTTCATCTCTCTTGCTTAGACCAAGATGCTTGATCACTGCGTATTCGGTGTCCAACTCAGAGTTGTTGATCCAGCCCCACCTGCATGGCCGGGCCCCACGCTGTCCGGCGACGGCCCCACGCGGCCGCACGGCGTCGCGCGAAGGTTCATCGTACGTGTCATGATCTTCGTACGATGTTAGAAGTCCCAAACACGACCTGTGTCTTTCCTTGGATCCTGGGAAGGTCTCACCCCTTTTGCTCTCACACAGTCCAGCCCAAACACGAGCTGTTGGACGAGCTGCCGGACAGTGGTCCACTTGTCCTGATACAGGTGTATCAAGTCAATGGCCCTCCGAAGATCACGTTCCTCTACAAACAAGTGCTTTTCCACGTCCATGAATATTTACTCTTGACAAGTGCTTGAACTTGAAGAGTACTAGTCGACAGCAGGTTCAATCATCCCAAGTAAAGGCGGTTGAACATAAACATACCCATTCTCCTTTTCGGATGGTCTTGAAGGTGAGTACGTACTTCCAGAGAATGGTCGAACGGGGGGTCAAAGGACATCCGATTCGGATGATGGTCCTGGACCCTTAGGGATGCACATACTACCTATAGGCTTCCATTGTGCACCCCTTGGAGGGTCCTGGTATATATAACATACAGCAAATGGTACATCAAGTCGTCCCCAAGAAACTCCTTCTTCCGCCGACTCCGGGCCCCGGCGTCGCACCGCCGGGGATGGTTGGGTTCCGGACTCCAAGGGCCCCGTCGCGCAAGGATTCTTAGGGTGATCAACCACCTGTTCCACCAACAGCCAGATTGAAAAGACATGTTGTTGAGGTTTTGCGCTCACACCTTGTTGTTTGTTGCAGTGACACCAATTTTGAGCAGCAAAAACAAAAAACAGGTGGATCTTAGGGTTATCCTGGATTGCAGTTCATCAACCACCTGTTTTGGGCAGTGCCAGGAGGCTCTGACTCAGACCTGACCCCAACTCGGAGGTCATTCTTGGCTTCAAACACGCAGGAATTCATGCATGGTATATAAGTGGATGGAACGATTTTGGCATGAGGGATCATGTCCACTTGGGGAAAGATATATTGGCACAGTTGAAGGACGATCCATTGGGTGTGTGACTTCGGTGGATCCCGCCCAGGCTGGCGCTAGACTGGTCTATTTTCCTTCTTGGGGGCTTCAAGCTCCCCGGGTAGTACACTCCGACGAACACATCACATGGAAGTGGATGGCACCCCCCTGTTTCCAAAGGAAAGTAGTCTTCCAAGGGACCATGCCATCCACGTAATCATGTGATGTCAGAGTGTACCCTGAATTTTGAAGACAGTACCCATCTAATGTAGACTCTTGATTAATAAAACACCCAATTGATCATTGTTTTTTTTGTTGCTTGGGGCCTATACACTAAAACAGAACCTTCGCCAATGCTTTCGCGAACTTTCGCGGCTGCAGAGGGTGCCTACGCGATGCACACGCTTATCAAAGGTGCTTACGCGAACGCTTTCGCGGTGCATCGGAACAGTGCCGCTGTCTTTCGAAGCGTGTTGCTGTCACGCTTGTACTTGGCAGTGAAATCAAACCAAGTCTTGTCTTGGGCGGGCATGAGTGCCAAAGAAGGCTTAAGTTTCTTGAGCCTGGAATGCCTATGGCAGCAAATGCATTTTCAAAAGGTTCCTGGGCCCTGGAAAGGGCATGGGTTGGATGGAGGCTGTAGGTGCTTTCGCGGAGCTTTCGCGAGCTTTCGCGTGGATCAGCTTTGATTTAGGTTTTGTATGGTTCCTGCAACAGTAGTCGTAACACCGCCCTGCTTTCGCGATCTGCTTTCGCGGCTCAAAATGTTCCAAAGCTGCGCAGGGCGCTTTCGCGAGCTTTCGCAGAACAAGAAGCTTCACACATTTGCTTTCGCGAAAAGATAACAAGTTCCACTTCTGCCTGACTCCTTTCAATTGAAAAAAAAACGTTGCTCAATTGAATCCTCTTCATATGGTTGCTTTATTCATCAAGAGTCCCCCAATGCATCCCAGTTACCACATATATAAGGAACCAGGGGCCCTTCGTTCGGTCGAACTGGAAGTCGAACTGGAACCACGACGGGACTCCCAGCGAGCGAGCGACATCGTGGGTTGCCCTTCATGCCCTCTCAGGTCTGAGCTCCTCACCCTGTCCCTCACGCGAGCCATCGCTCCACAGCCATCGGGACCGTTCCGCACGCATCGCTCCGCACGGCGTCGTCGCGGCCTGGCGACCACGGTGTCCACCTCCCCCGCGCGCTGCTTCTGCCGCGCGAAGGTGAAGTCATGACAGGCCTCGCTCGGCGCCGGGACGTGCCGAAGTGGTGAAGGGGTGAAGGACGGAACGACGTCGTGCCGATATGGGAGATCCCTAGGCCTAGGCTTCCTGGCCCACCATTGATAGGTGGGTCATCCCGCAGCAACTAAAGATTTTACACTACAAAAACCAGGTCAACCTGTGTTTTTTCACGTGCCGAAATGGAATCCACTGCCACCCTCTGATTCCCGATCGGCCGACCCAGTCGTACCGAACCTGAGGGAGTGTAAATCTGCAATTCTTTGGGGTTCTGAAGCTCTGAACCTTCGAGCTGGCGCTCGTCCTCGCCGAAGCGCTGGCAGGCCGATGTGATTCCACCGCTGATCCTGCGCGAGTCGCGTGGCGCCTGGAACCTCTGAAATCACGCCACCCCAACTCCGCGAGTAATCCCGTTTGGGCTCCTGGCCCACCTCCGTTTCGGTTCGGTGGTTGGGGTGGGTGCTAAGGGGGATCTAACCACCCAACCTGAGGATGTGGGCCAGGAGCCCTAGGGAATGACCATCGGATCCTGATAGAGTATCTTTTCCCGAAGCCTTCGGATCCTCGCCCTAAAATTGGACATGCACAGCCTCAGAAGGCGTTTCCCTTTAAAGAACCTAAGCTTCAAACAACTCCCCCAGTACCACGAAATGAGGCTTGAACCGGTAAGCCACCCTGGAGGAAAACAACTTAAACAACCTCTAAGTGAATCTCAAAGAAGTCCTGCCTCCGAAACCTACACCAGTAACATGTTCATGCAAAGTTGGAGGCCCATCGCTATTATGCTGCCTATAATATTGGAGGCCATCGCCAAATGGACCAAAAACTCACCGGTATAAACATATCCCGTTTGGGCTCCAGGTGCCTCCTCAGGTTCGGTATGACTGGACCCTCCTACCACAGAACCAAACCCACCCCCAGTCCCACCTTCTCAGAAGGTATCTGGAGCGTTCTGGAGCCCTAGGGTATATCATTCCATCCCTAGGGTATAGCGTCCAAACGGCCCGCCGGTCACCGGGTCGGAGATGGGCCGGGGCGTTCGGAGCCCGGATGGGCATCGGATGGGCATGTTCCCTTCTTGGTCAATTCACCTCAACTGCTCCACCAGAGCCCCTGTGTTGACCTCATGCCGGTTGTGGTGGTGCTGGTGCTGCTGCTGCTGCTGCTGGTGGTGCTGGTGCTGGTATGTTGAGTTTTTTTGGTGGTGGTTTGATATGTCGGGGTGGTTGTGTTGTGGTAACTGGTGGTCTGGTTCTTTGGGCGTCGGGATCCTGGGGACATGCAGGTCCAACGGACGTAGGGTAGACAGTTCGTACCCCCCCTCTTGGGCAAATAAAATCACACTGAACTGACGCGACCCTGGGTCCTCATATGGAGGGGTCGCACCCGAATCCTCTGGAGGGGTCTGGGTCTCAATTCCTTAGGTCTTGAGGGACCAAGGACTGTGAACGGAGCGTCTGGGCTGAACTGATGTGCTAGTTGATCAAAAGGTCGACAATAAGGTCTACCAGGACCCTCCTGTCGGGGTGCCGTCTGGAAGCCTATAGTGCCTAGTGCGGTAGTGTGGGGTAGTCCAGCCAGGACACCCCGACAGGAGGGTCCAGGTAAGGTCTACGTTCATTGAGGTCCGTTTATGTTGTTTGTGAAAGTTTGTTAATCCGAGTTCATTGAAGTGAGGAGTATTTTGTAAAGATCTGCACATGATTGATATGAGCATCCGATAAAGCTTCTGTACATGTACCCACCTGAAATATTTCTGAACTGGTCAAAACTGTGCAAAGCCCATAGGGGCTAACCCTATACTGATCCCAGTTCTTGATTGACAATAGCTTATTGCCTGCATTCCAAACACGTGGAAACTGATAGATAGGGCCAACCTAAAATACGGCATTGGTGTCACAAAGAAGTCCTTGTCTAGCACTCACATGTGCAAAATGAAGACTTCTAGGATATACCCTCCTGTTGGGGTGCCCTGTCTGGAAGCCTAGTGCGGTAGTGTGGGGTAGTCCAGCCAGGACACCCCGACAGGAGGGTCCTGGTAGGATATACATGTCCACGAAAGTTAAACCCGTAGTTTGCAAAAGATCCACCACCACCCCTAGGGCTCCAAGTACCTCCTCAGAAGGTATTTGGACCCTCCAAACCCACCCCAAACAGCTTGTTAGAAGGTGCTTGGAGCCCTAGGGAAGGTGATTGGAGACACTCTGACATGTAGGTGCCATGAGGCTCCAGTCGTACCTTCTGAGGTTCGGTACGACTGGATCCCTAAACCATGTCAATGGGAGAGGTGGGAGAACCACCTGGCCGTCTGACGATGTCCAACGGAAGAAACGGGTTTCACAAAGGTTCTGGTCACACTGGTCACCATGAACCTAGCGTATCCGAGTTCAAACTAGAGGGTCATGTAACAGATTGTATACTATTCCACACATGGATGGAAGGGTCTGCCCGAAAGCACAGTCCCAGGTCATAACAGTCCCAGCTCCAGAGCATCCACTGGTCCCCAGCTCCGATGGTCTGCCCCGTTGGACCATTTTTGCCTACACCCCTAGGGCTCCAGTCGTACCTCCTCAGGTTCGGTATGACTGGACGTACGGTCGTGACTGGAGCCCTAGGGTACATTGATCCCTGAAACCACTCCAGGGGTAGGTTCAATATATAACATATGCCAAACACTCCTATGATCTCCTATGTATGACACACCGGGTTCCGGGTCCTGCGGGTTGATCACTTCCACGTGCACTTCGTTGATCCGATAGATCCTCGTGGCCGCGACCCGACGCCCCACGACCCGGATGGACTGATTCGGACTGCGGAGTGGGACTGCCCAGACGCGACCCTGGGCCCTCATATGGAGGGGTTTGGGGTCTCAATTCCGGTTTTGAGGGACCAAGGACTGTGAACGGAGCGTCGGACGGTAGGGGGTCTTTCTGCATCGGCAGTCCAGCAGTCCCCAGGTCCGGGTCGTGGGCGCTCCTGGTCCACCTCCGTGACTCGGTGACTGGCGCTACAGGGTGGGTGGGTGGGTGGTTTGAGGGGTCCTACCGGTCACCTGAGGAGGTGGGCCGTTCGGCCGGGCCAGGAGCCCTGGGGAGCTGCAATACCTCTTCAGGCGAGAACGGGGGGGGATAAGCAATAGAATCACGCATCGACGGCCCCGCACACCATTTAAAAAAAATACCGTTGGACATAGTTAAAACCTCGCTTTCTCTTTGGTCTTTCATACCATTAAAAGACACAACAACTATAGCTTTCCCCCCAAAAAAAACGGGGTCTTTGTACCAGGACCCTCCTGTCGGGGTGCGCTGTGAAGCCTAGTGCGGATCGTGTGGGGTAGTCCAGCCAGGACACCCCGAAGGTCGGAGGGTCCAGGTATGTCATTGTATGTTGTGAAAACCTGTATTTTTCCATGGTAAACTGAGGGGGCTTCCAGCATCACTGCCAGGTCACCAATTGACACCTGGGCCGCTGGGCGGCCCTTCCCAACCCTCGAACGAGACCTGGCAGTGAGGATGCTGGAACGTTTATGTTCGTCTCCAGGCAGTATGGAGGCATTTGTTTTGCTATAGAAGCATGTGTTTTTTGTTTTCACAATTTGTCCAGAAGCATTTGTTTATGAAACTTCAGGACATTTGCTTCCCGTGGCAGGTGGCAGGGGGCAGGTGGCTTTGGAGAAAATATAACACACCCACAAACATGCACCCGAAGTTGGAGAACTCCGGTGTTCTTCTTGCGCCAGAAGAGCTTCAAACATCCGTTGGAAGCTAAGATCTACGGATGTTGAGTCCATCAACCAGCAGCCCGCGTACCATAAATATTGTCTTCCAAACATCCAACATAAATACAGTTTCTCTCTCTCCAAAGGCGATCAACTCACCAACAAAATCAACAAATTCATAGAATTCCACGCCGCCCAAAGTTAGCCAAACCGCCATGCTTCCCCAGATTCCCCAGCAATCTCGGACGCCAGGACAGCTCGTCCGGAGCTGTTTTCCAAAACATGCACCCCCCAGCTTCAACCAATCTTCCGTAGAGACTACTGCATACCTTCTCAGAAGGTATGACTGGACCCAACCCTGGCACCTACATGAAAGAGTGTACAATCACCTTCTCCAAAGGGTACGTGGATCCATAAAATTGAGTTCACCTCCCATGTCACTGTAAACTTGTAAACATCCTGGCACCCCTTGTTCCAAATCAGGTGGGGTACATGCCTGTAGTGAATCATCTATGATCATGACACTGGTTGCCATGAATTCCCAATTCAAGAAAATATGTTTGTCCACTGACTGAACAAAATATATTCCATCAACCCAATAGATTGGCAACATCTACAGGAAACCATGGCTTTCACGCCCAAACCCGATCCTTAGAAGGTGTAGACATGCCCCAGGGATCCCCAGGGCTCCAAGTACCTCCTGAGAAGGTGGCTGGGGTGGGTTTAGAGGGTCCAGTCATACCTTCTGGGGAGGCACGACTGGAGCCCTACCTTCCCGCTACCCAACTGGGATAGCCGAACGGCCGGCTTTAGTTCTGAGAATCCTTGGCCTGTCCATGGCAGGGGTCGGACCCTCCATGGCAGGGGTCCGGGGCCTCAAAACCCTATCTATTTGAGTGCCCGGATTCTCAGGGTAGTAGGGCCGGGCCCGTTTCGCCCCGAACTCGTCGCGCCCAACGCTCCTCTCGTCCCCCTTCGGGATCCGGGGCGCGTCTTCAACCCTGGGAAACTTCGAGAGTACTCGACCTCCTGCCGGACGTTGGCCTGGACGAGAAGGGAGGACGCCGGAACCAATTGCGGAGCGCTTGGAGTCGTTTGGAGGCTCCATGGACCCCCCGTTTGGGCTCCGAACCGCCCACCACCTGAGGTTCGGTGGGCCAGGGGTGGGTGCCAGGGGGTTCTAACTACCTTCTGAGGATGTGGGCCAGGAGCCCTAGGGTAAGATGATCCTAACACTCCATGCCCAAACACGACCTATCTGGGCGTGGAATAGGATTGCAAACCGCGACCTGGCACCCAGTGCCATTAGTGTTTGGGATGTAGATGTCCGCATGATTCCATACCCTAGGGCTCCAGTCGTACCTCCTCAGGTTCGGTATGGAGATCGATGGAGGCCATAACCCAGTCCCAGGGCGTGCACGAAGGCGAAAAAGAAGCGATGACCGGGGGTGTCAGCAAACCTGACCGTGGGTCTTGGCTGGTACAGTGAAACCACAGGGTAGATGGCAACAATTCGCAACAAACATGTGCATGTTTTATATGTAGAACTACCTCCAAAAATAAAACATGTTGGGGTGCCAGTGCCATCTATCCACTCTGAAACCACTGTAACCTGTTTCGGGACTACTTCCCGGGGCCACGATCAATTTCAAAGGAACTTGAAGCACTCAAACATCTCATTCTGCCATCTAGACCCCCCCCGTGCCATGTGTGCCATGTGTTTACATGGATTTGCTATGATTTGCCGTCCGAGGAAAACACTATACAACACAATATTCCTCAGAAGGGGATTCAACCAGTTGAGGAACATCATTAGACATCACCCGATCGACCTAACCCAGTGAAACATTCGCCAGTTTCCCTTAAAAAGAGTGGTGCCCTGGCCTAAGTGACCTCAAACATCCTCAAACTGGGATATCAAGGTCGGTCACTTGGAAGAACCAGGTGCTTCTATTTGTTCGATCCACCTGTGACATACCCAAGCCCTGTGAACCAGAACCCTACCCTCCGATCGAACGCCGAGTCCCAACGATGTGCTCAGCTCCGTTCAGGGATGTCGGGAAGAACCAACTTTGCCATGTGAAACATGTGGGGATGGGTGATAATTATGTGAACACCTGCACAAGCAAACTTGCCATGTAGCAAAAGACCTTCCAGGGACTCCAACCAAGCTTAGCTAGGGTTTGTCCGAAAAAAACGCCTTCATTCTGAAGCGCCTCAGCATGTCGGGGAGGTCCACCGGTCGGTGGAAGGGGCGGTCCGACGGACGGTCGCCTCACTCACATGAAGCCCCTCGCGCTGCATCGCCTCGGCCGAAGGAACAGAATATCCCAAGAGAGGTTGAAGAAGCCGACCGTCCGGCGATCCCAGTTGGGTAGCCCAAATTCCGGGTCCTAACTCTACGGTCTCGAAATCACCACTTGGTCAGTCCATTCGCAAACACGACCACTGGGTCGGTGGGCCGACCGGGGCCCGGGTTCCAGGGGGGTCCAGTCCTAAGCCTGAGGATGTGGGCCATGGGGCAGCTGGTGACTGACACGAGCTGTTTACGGACTGCAAGAGGTGCCTGCCCCAAACGATCCATGGGACCAGCAGTTCTATTGCCGCCATTTGGTTGTGTTTGGTGGTGACTGTATAGGTCAGATATACGCCACCATGGCACATCTGGGCTTCACCACCCAACAAAACCCTGAAAACAAGCACTGGGTAGTGGTTTCAGCTCACTTGACATATCCGCCCACCCCAGCCGACAGCAAGGGGGAGTAGTGTTTTGCCGCTTCGAAGGGATCGCGGGCTGCAGCAACAACAGCAAACCGGGAGCAGCAGCAGCAGCATCATCAGCAGTAGCAGTAGCAGTAGCATCATCATGTTTTTTACGATTCTGTATCCTTCTGCTTTTCTATGTGATTCAGTGATTCCATCTTAGTTAGGCACGTGTTTTCCAGTGGTATTTCTGGACCCTCCCATCCCAGCTGCAGCCCAGTCCCACCTTCACCTCAGCTTAACGGTACGGAACCCGGAGGCCATCCTCGACCTTCGATTCTGCACCTTCCGTGCCGCGCCTCGCCTCGTTGATGCCCAGTTTGATGGACAAGGCGTTCACCAGGCCGTCCTGCCACCGTTCCTCCTAGCGGCGGACGACGGCGCGAGAGGCAGAATGGGCCCGGAAGACAGTTCACTGGACCAGGTGGCGTTTCGTGGCGTTTGAAAGGTGTCCGAAGGTTCATGTGGCTGTGTGTATGTACAACTACCAGGAGTATATAAAGGGATACTTGTTGGAGGATAGGGGTCCCCCCCCAACGGGTCCCCATTATCCCACTCACTGCATGGGACGAACGAAGCCACCCAACTCCAGGTGACACCTGGTAGATCTCCAATCAATGCTTTGTTTGTCAAGCTGTCAAGCTGCGACTGATAAGGGTTGCCAAAGTCATTGGGGCCGTCTCCAGGGTCGTGCCGCGCACCTCCGCCGGTTCAGTACGGACCTTGGGGTCTGTGCCATTGGTCCTCCCAATCCACCAGGCCTTCGAACCAGCACACCCCTCCCTCTCCAGGATCCGTTTTCGTACCGTACCTCAGGTGATGCGTTCGACCGATACGTAGTGACATGAGCCGGTGCCATGTCATAGGTGCGGGTCCCGTACCGAACCGGGTCGGTGGATCCGTGAATCCGGGTCTGTTGACACGTCTTCCAGGTCTGGTCCCTTCGAGCTCAACGTCCAAACCTGGGTGCCAACGTCAGATTCTTGAAGTCCAAACCTGGGAGACCGACGGGTCAATTGGTGCCAACGTGTCCGTCCACGCGATGGTCCGCGTGGCGCGTAGATACGCGTGGCGGGTCAGATTTCGGGTGCCGGACCTGGTTCGTCCCCGTGTTGAAACTCGTTCGGGCGCAGCTTGTGGCGCGAGACAGCCACGGGAATTCCTCCGAGCTGGCTACGCTCGCTCGGTCCTCGGCCATCCGCATGGAGAGGACGCGAAGCTGGGTCATGACTTGGGTCCGGCTATATTGCTGCTTGCTCCTGGCATCGGTACACGAGAACCGCACGGGTCACAAGATGTCACAAGCCATGGGCTGCATGGGTCACGACGTCCAGTCTGACCCCAAACCTGGTCGACTTGACCTCCTTTTAGTTATTGGTTTTGTACGACCATCTCCGGTAAAATGAGGTCTTTGACTTGTAGGGAACGTTGAACAACAACAAGCGGTAAAGCATAAGTAAAGCTGTATCTGAGATGTCTCTGAGATAAAACGTCAGATTCAATGGTGCTAGGATGTTTAGGCCCCCCCAAAAATGATAGCAGGGAACATGCGCCAAAAAACAAGCATATCGGTAAGCTCAAGATCCCCAGTAGTCCGTTGTACCTTTAATATCAAACAACATGCCTTTGGCAATCTTGGCCAACAACTGCAGCTGCTGACCAAGTGTCGGCCTATCTGCATCAATATAGAAAACCAACTGCCTAACGTGGTGTTGTAAACTGGCACGGTTCTACCAAACCCAAACCATCCAAATCAAAGCTATAGCTCTTGATGTAAACTCTTGATAAATTTGGGTTGTAGAACCTCTTCATATATGTGTTTTTAGAGATTAAATCCATCGCTCAGACCATCTATGTACTGTATATCGAATACACACGCTTTTACATGGCATATCTGACCCCATCACTCAGACCACCCCGTCTTCTTTTTCAAGTCTCCGCATGGAGATCGATGCGGCGTGCTCAGATGGATCCGCCGCGATGAAGTATATGGCCCATCCGGACGGCGCACTGAACCGACCCGGTGACCGTCTTCGACCCCGCGACCACCCACCCCGAAGGCCCACGGGTCGCCGAAACGGGCACAAGAAGGAGTCAATTCGTTTTGGCGCCGCAGCTTCGCAACAACGCGGAGTCCGTCCGTCGCGCCTCAACACCAAGGCATGTCGGCAATTCCTGGGTCGCGGCTTCAACCGAAGTCCGCCGACGGCGGTTGGCGCCCCCCCCTTCATGTAGGCTCTTGATGAACCAAACCTCTCCTAAACTCGAGGTAAAGATATGCACCACCAGGACACCACGACCCTGGTATGGCTGTGGCTGTGGGTCATATCAAGCATATACAGCAGAAATACGTTTTGCTTGGTTCTCTCTGAGAAAGACCATCCACGGTCTCATACTATACTATACCCAGACGCTCATGGACGTTCCTAAGTGGGGCCGGACCCTCATATGGAGGGGTCCGAACCCTCAAATGTGTGGGGCGTTTTTCGGGACCAGTCTACATTGGTCGCACCCAAAAACAGAGACAGGAACGACGTCGGCAGTCCTGGAATGGTGTTGATTTCGGTGAGGTGATCCATCTGTTCCGTACCCATCTGTTCTGTCTCCAGGAATGGTGTTGATTTCTGTGATCCAGGAATGGTTTGATTTCACAGGTGTTCCATCTGTTCCCTACCGCCAAGCTACAGCACATTGGCCCAAAGCCACACCTTGATGATTCGCACCGACCTCTCGGGACTCCGCGGACGCTGTTCGCGCGAAGCAGACGCAAACGGTTGTTGGTGTTCCGTCGTACCGAACCTCAGGTGCGGTTTTCGGACGGAGACTATGTAGGTGCCAAAACGTCGGGTCCAGTCGCACCTTCTGAGAAGGTACGACTGGATCCGGGACTGTTTACACCGATCCCGGCGAAGCAAAAGTGGCTTTTTGCACCCAGTAGACGGACATGACATCCGTTTCTGTGAGGGGCGTTGTGTCATGACGTTTGCCAAATCCGTCAAACAATGGGCTGGTTCACTGGGATAGTGATGGAATTCCTCTCTCGTCCCTGTGGCAGGGTCTCATGGCCTTTCACAAACTATATCAAACTATCATGTGGACAGACCCAGTGCTACTTGGACCTTGCATGCATGCATTTTTTGTGTCTGTCCACAAAACTTCGGCAAACACACGCAAATTGATATAGTTGATGGAGTACTCCAGTGATTTTGATGCAACTCGTGTCCAAGCGGTTCAAGTTGTGTGTGTGCAATTGTGTGCATATATGTGTGCATGACACGCAAACAAGGTCATTATATAACCCTTTTTCTGCATAGGAGGAGGAGCAGGAGGAGCTGCAGGAGGAGGAGGTCATCATAGTGTTTGGCCCAAAGCTATACAACCAAACACCTAAACTCACTCACCCCCCCCGGTCCGGTCTTTCGCTCAAGTCTTGAAAGTCGAAGGCCGACCCGTTGAATGATCTAGGTGAGGTATATCCCAGTCCCATCCCGGTACAATATATACAGAAAACGACGTTATGCGGGTGTGGTTTTTACGCGTTTTTGTGATTTGTGGTTTTCTGTGTTTTTTTGAAAATGTTAGTTGTTTTGAAGAACGTGTCTAGCAAAAATGTCGACTTGTAATCTATCAAATTTCTCATCAATCTGATTCAACCATACTAGTTCTCATTGATTCCCACACAGAAGTCCATCAACCATCATCTATCAGCAAGTCCACGACATCCCATCATACAACATCAGGTCATCACCTCTATGAGGGAGATCTGGTCTCCAAGACCTCCAATCTCAATCAGTCCTCAATCTCCAGCAACTGGGGCCTGGGCCTGGGCTTCTCTAGGGGGGG